>JAGDQP010007948.1:16428-65089 GCA_022664845.1 Lepisma saccharinum | reverse complement strand
TTCTCCTTCATTTGTCTTAAATTTACCTTATATATATATATATATATACTGACTGAATATATATATATATATATATATATATATATATACAAAACACTAGCTTAGGACTAAATTCTTGCAGAAACCTCTGAATCATATTCTTTTCCATATATTTATTTGTATTGGTTTTAGTTAAATATATTTTTTACTAGCAAATCAATCCGTCTACAAATCTGGCTTACAGCACAACAGAGATTGAGGAAGGATAAGAAAATTTACGCCTTTCGATCAATTCTATTTGTGATCATAGTCAATTTTTTATATACTTAAAACAGAACGCTGAAGAAAGTATTATGAATTTTAACTTTTATAGGACGGCTGGGGATTTTCAGAAAATCGTACTCTCATGCTCACTGCCCTAATAACTCCCCTAATTATCACAGAGTTATGATTCATACCTCTTCCAACGCTTATGGAACACAAATTCCAAAGAGGTAACTTTTGTACCACTCGGTACCTAGTCGTAGAAGAAAAAAGAACAACAAATAAAAATCAGAATTTTCTGAAATTCTTGGGAGGCTGGCAACACTGTGAATAATCATACGCGCACAAACTTACGCTAGGCATTGGTAAAAATCATAGAAAAATGAAAGCCGTAGATACTATAGGAAGCGATATAAAAATTCGGAACCTCAAACAAGGTAATTTATGTACCATTCGGTACCTAATCGTAGAAGAAGACAAAACAAAAATATTTCGATACCGAAAATATTTCTAATTGACATAGAATATTTTATACTAAAAAGGGGGGGGGGGGGGGGGCTGCCCCCCCTCCTCTTCAATGCTATAAAAGTTTCGTGTTCACATACCAGTTTCGCATATTCATTTATCTCTGTTGTACCCTGTTGCTCTGGTACTTGTATACCGTTTGTAGGGGAAGGGACTTAGGCTCCGAAATGTGAGAGGGGCGGAAGGAGGTAAACACTTCAACTTTGCCTCTCCCTTTCCGCGGGAACCCCAACATGGATAAAATGCATCTCGTTAGATAGATCTATCTTTCAAGAACACGACGACATCTAGATCATTTCTCTAGCTTAATTAGGAGGTGATGTTAATTGGGATGTTTAAAATGTAGACGCAGCATCTGCGTCCGCCGTCCTATAAGGGTTAAAATATTCGAAGCAAAGTACACACATGTTGTGTTGAGGCAATCTTCCAACATTAATAACAGAAAGTACTACGTGAACCAAAAGCAACTGAATTTTAAGAATCGACAAAAAACAAAGACACCGTATATAAATGATAATAATGTCGTACACAAGATAAATTAAAAGAAAACAGCAGATTTGCGTCACCTTTTCAGCATGTTATAATGTTTCTTTTCTAACAAAAATAAAATGTGCACTTTGCCCATGAAATAAAATATTTGTATTAGAAACCAATTTTGGATATCATTTAGCTATCATTTATTGTAAGCGATTCACACATGAATATGTACATGTACAAAACACATACGTGTAGGTGTTTTACGTTATACAAGATTTAAAACAAAAATCGAAATGTTTTAGTGTTCATAATTTTCCTAGTCATGGTGTTTTTTGTTTTTATTTCACAGTGTCAAGAGGGTACAAAGGCTCTGTCTAATAATAAAAACAAGATTTATACATACGTATATATATATGAAAATATACATACTGTACAAAATATAATGGAGGTTACTATCTTCAATATGTCACCAAAGATCTTATTCGCGGTGCTGATATACAAGTTCTAGTCATTTGTTTGTATTTGCTTGTGGGTTAACACACAGACAAGCCTGTTTAAGTATTTTTTTTTCAGTATTTCTTATTTGCCATTATTGTTTTGGTAAAATAAACCACTATGAAATAATAATAATAATAATGAGAATAGAAACGTTTCACTGGCGTCCATTGGGCAATTTTCACAGTGAAGAAAAAAAACTGGTTTTATGTTCTTTCCTAGCGTTTGAGATGTATAATTTGTATTTTTTTTTAATTAAAGAAAAATATAAGATTGTTTAAAGTGGTTTGCTTCCTTTGTTTAAAAATATATGTCTTTATTTTCTAGTCTTTAAGTTATGTTTGTCAGTATGTCATACTAAGAGTGACAATGTTATATTTTGAAATGTTTCAATTGCTTTTTTTCGTACTCTGAACACAAATACAGTAAAGTCACGATTTAACGAACAAAATAAATCTCTTGAAAAAGTAACTAAGTTATGTTTCTTTAACCCTCTTACGATTTTCTGGAAACGTTGATTAATTATTTGTTCATAGAACTATTCGAACTTTCTCCGATATTCCACTCAACAGGGAGATACCCAATCCTGAACACTTTACTTCTTCTGGGTGGTCTCGTATTATTATTAATTCTGCAACTATAATGGAACCGTTTATTTATTCTTATTTTCGTTCTTTGAAATAACATACAACTGTACTATGTAAATTAGCAGATTTGAAATAAATGAAGCAAAAAGAAAAATACAAATGAAAGAACGACAGCATTCACTTTGTCAAAAGCATAATGTAACACAACCTTTTCGCCGTATTACTGAAAAAAAAGTTGACATGATCAGGATTCGAACTACGGACCTTTCGCACAGCAAGCGAACGCTCTTCCATTACTCCACGAGGACTCTACACCAAGAAAAGTGATTCCAAACACAAAGCATTTCGAAGATCTTTCTTTCTCAGAGGTTATAAGCTAGCGCGAAAACTAAGACCTCGGCAGTTAAAATTTACACGTTGCATTATGACTTTTGAAGCCCTTTAAAAGGAACCGGGTCTCACCCAGGTTTGGGTATCTTTCTGGTCAGTTTAATCCTGAAAACTCAACACACAGACCACAAGAAAAAAGATGAGGTAAAATAGAAAGGAGACAGATTAGATATACAACCTAAATGCTCTCTGTCAGCCATTTTGTGTGTCGTCACGTATCTTTCTTGTATCTATAGGTTTATTTGCCAAGATTAAGCTGAATGGAATATCCGTGAAATGTCCAGATATTTGCATGAATACATAATCAATGTTTACAGAAAATCACAATGCTCGAACACTAGGTTCAACATGTCCGTAAAAAAAAGAGAAAAGTCCGAAAGGCAAAATTTAGAACATTTTTATTTCACTATTTTTTTCTGTATAGTTTGGATCCTGCTACAAATTTATTTTTCTGTTCTTGACAGATATTGATGTGGAAGTACTGTAATAACAGTTTTCGTACATTGCAAGTAGATTATTAAATAGATTTATCGAACATTCGGCAATAGCGAACACTCCTCCCCCTTAAAAATTAGTTCGTTAAATCAACATCTTACTGCAGTAATGAAAAAGTTTCTGGTTTGTCAATAGAGCGATAATGTAGCAATACTTTTAAACTTCCTATAATTCTTTGTTCATCTCCATATACACATTGTCACTTTTATTACGATAAAATTTAATGGTTGAAATTCAAATAAAATAAAATACGTGAAGCTTGTCAAATAATAATCGTTCCAAGTGCCATCTTTCAACTGAAATCAATGTACTTCAAGAACAAAATATAAAAATAATGCACCTCCTCAGAGCATACGCAACTTAAACTTGTTTTCCCTGACAGTTAGGGATGGGGGAAGTAGATTATTAATAGTCTGACACGGGAAAGCAGATTTAAAAATATATAATTATTTTATTGACCAATGTAACAGTTATCAGAGAATTTAATTGGATTTACTTCATTTTCTTAATGAGGATACGTTTATTTTTTTTTCTCCAAAGGTCTACTACAGTAAGATAAAATGAATTGAATGGGCGGTAACGGCACTATGGCTTACGCCCGTCCCGAATCAAAGATCTACGGGTTTTGGGTAACTCTAGGGCGGGTCAGGGCATAGCATAAAACATAATTACGCTTAAAATACTAAAAGGTATTTAAAACTTGAAATTTCGAGGGATATCCGGACATTTTCCTTGGATACGTTACTATTTTTTCTGTGTTTTCAATCACAAAAATTCCTTTTGGTGGCACTTACAACGTAATAGTCTGACAACCTTTATGATTTTATCAATGAAAGTTTTTACTACTTTGTCTCTCTATATTTGCTTAAAAGCACATGTTGGTCACGAACTTTGCAAATTTTTGTATAAACAAAAACAATAAAAAGTATATATGAAAAAGAAACCCCAAAAAAAAAGCTACAATTAAAAGAATACGAGGAAAGAAGCAGACCATTGTTTTTGTCTCAGGTACTTTATTACATGTTAGTATGAATGAAATTGTGAGAGTCCATAAAAGAAAGAGTGAATGCAAAAAAAAAAAAAAGATTCATAACTTTTTTCCTCTGTTTATGTATGTGATGTATTGTTTACTATTAGATATGTTCCTTATAATTCTATCCCACCTTTTCTTTTAAATCATTTTGGTCATTACTGGTTATGATTCATGGTAGAAGTTTTATGTACAGAAAAATATCACAGGGTGGAGAGAATTCATGTCGATGTATGTTGTCTCCCCAAATAATAAAAAAAAGGCAAAGCTTTTACGAACAAATCTTACAATATCTTGTAAAGAGAGAATTTAAAAAAAAGAAAAATAAGAAAGAAACCAATCTTCTAATGTAAAACAAAAATCCTGAATAAATAGGAAAAAGAATTTATGTAAAAAAAAAAAAAAAATCGTGTCTGATTTCTTTTATATTGTACCTTTCTTGTATGCTCAAGTTGTTTTTATGTAAGGTAAGGTGTCCCAATATGGCCTACTCGCTCGCTCTATTCGTTATAGTACGTGTTAAATCCGACAGATAGCGCTAGTTGTGTGTATATATACAAGACGTATAAAGGGTGTTTTAAACAGAAGCTAGTACAAGAAGTCGCCAGTGTCGGGGGCAATGTTGAGTCGAGTCAACTAATTTTAAAGCTTGGGTAAGCCATATTGGTGTGTCTTCACTTACACTAACGATGTCGTTTAGCTAACAGTAACTCAATACACAATGAAAACCATTCATACTAAATTACTGACTTACAGGAGTCAGTAAAGTATTTACAAAAAATACTGTATCAGTAAGAAGACAAATCTAACAAGGAACACTCGTCATGTGTGAAGAGCCCGATTTTGATGAAAATTCGTATGTAGGTACAGTGGCTGATTAACCGAACACTTAGTCCGTAGAAAAAATTTTAGTGATAAAAAGATACATTTAAGAAATCAGTGTTTATTTGAAATGGGCTCAAAAGTAATTAATTGATAAGATTTTCAAAGTGTTTTGCCTTCCATTACTATAAAATGGTACATTCGGACTTTGTCTACAGATCTCGAGTAACAGAGAAAAAAAAGTCCAGTGATAGCGTCTTTGAGTTCATTGACAGCCTTAGGACGTGATTTGTAGACCAAATCTTTGATATATCCCCAAAGAAGTCACAAGGGTTTGCGTCGGGAGCATAAGGAGGCCATTCAACAGCTTCAAGCTAATGACTGGGTTAGTTGAGAGCAAGCACGTTTGTTTCAAACTAGCTGCTTATGGTTCTAGAAACATCTAGAGTGGGATGCGGAGGTGCATTATCGTGCTTGTTCCACATTTGCTAGAGTCGTGGCTGATCTTCCTGCACCCACATTTCCTTTACGACCATCGAGAACAGAACCACTTGTCTCAAATTTGTTACCAGGGCCAGAACTGTTGACTTTGATGGGTTTTAAAGATTCTTGTAAGCTGTTGACCACTTTCTGGGTGTTTCAGAAGCACACTGATTTGTTTGATACAAAGTTTTCACAAGAAAAACAAGTTGTTCGTTTAGATACACCATCTTGACAGTTTCCAACATAGCCAAATCAACGCTGAATCAATGACCTCCACGCACATGGTCGAAGAAAAAGTGAAAGTGTTTCCCTCTCGTGTGTATTTCAAAGGTCATTCCCAAACTAAAGTGTTCGATTAATTATTCAACACCACGTATAATGTAACAGTGGATGTAACTGTATCTTTACACAAACACCTAACGCTCGCATGTAAGTTGACAAATGCCTATAAAAAATGATTATTGTCTTAAAAAATAATAACAATGAAGTGCTCTAGGAAAAGCGATTGCCAAATTCTGTGTGCATGTTCGAACTAACATCCACACACGAAGTATTTCTGTAAAAGAATTTTAACATTTGTTCCGTTCGTACTGCACAAGTTAAAACTAAATCACAGTAAGTAAGAATGCCTTTACATTCGATTGGTTAAGCTGAGACACAAGGTGTATATATATCAATTACACAAAATTTACCTAGAGGTCGTGGTTCAGTGGTCGAGTGTAGGTTTAGCATTCGGGAAGTCCTGGGATCGAGCCCAGCAGCCGACCATCCTGACTGAGGTTTTCCCTAAGTCATACCAGGCTAATGCTGAGATGGTATCTACAAAATAGGCCCTGGCCGTCTACCCTTCCAACATCGTCTGCCCCACTCTATGCCTAAGATGCTTAAAGGTTCTAGAATAATTTCAAATTCAAATAATACAAAATTTGGTCAACTCGCTTGGTAACTTCGTTGTAGAACACCCGACTAGCGATCAATTTTCCGTGTATTTCCCCGAATATTCACGAAGGTGTTAAACAGTAATTGGTGAAGTATCCTAGTAATAATCATTACTGTCCATTTACTGAAAATTGTCCCTTGGCTCTATCTACGAGAAAACGACCTGCTTAGCGCCACCTACAGCAGTAACTCATGAGGATTGTCTTGTCACAGTATTTGACTAGTGCACAGTTGCAGAAAGATCTTTTTGATATTTTAATGAAAATTCGAGATGATGGTAAACATTGGCTGAAAATTATTTTAAAAAAAAAACACACACACACACATTTTCTTTACGGAGTACGTCACTTACATCTTTATTTCCTTTCTAACTTTCAGAAACTGATACAAAATATACTGTTATTTTGATCAAATATACACAAATACAAAAGTATTCATTTGGATACTAAAATACAAGAATCAACAACAATCACCTACCTGAAATATCAAACAAACCCCCTCCACAATAACTTAAATATTTCTTGCGTTTTATTTACCAACGACGTATACTGGAATTCTATTTACTTTTCCCGGGGTGCGTTAGAGGGTGTCATGGCTTTAATTACAAAAAAGAATTAGTTTAGCTTCTCAAATATTAGTGTCAAAATATGGAACTTCAAGTATCATTACAAAACCTCAATCATGGCGGTCACGTTCGCATTACTTTTTTTTTTTTCATGTAAATGCAGTCAAGCACGTCTCAAGCTTGAACGATCCCAGCGGCTGTCCATCCTGATAGGATTTTCCTGTTACACCACGCAAATGCCGGGATGGTACCTACTAGCTAGGCCCTGGCCGACTACCTTACATCCTCTCCTTCACCCTATCCTGGCCTGTGCCTGAGATGCCTAAAGGCCAGAATAAATTCAAATTCGAACTTGAGAAGAGATGACGTAATCAGGGACAACTTCCAGGCAAAAGGATGGAACGGTGGCGACCATGGTCCTTATTCTAGGTACCATAACGACATTTGCCTAGCTGGATAGATGACGAGAGAACATATTGAATATGCATCCGTCACTCAAGTACAGATCTGGAGCGAGCGAACTTCGCCACTGCAGGAACTGTTTATGAGACAGTTCTGAAACATGTCTGTCTATCATTCTTCTTTCGTTTAGAATCTGAAAATAATCGTAATTAACTTCCAAGATGGTTTCCGTAATTTTGCTCTGCGGTGACTCGAGATCTTGGCGGTATATGACTGACAATTTACTTTCATTGAAAACGGCCTCATAACATGCTCACTCGTTTCGCTGCACACATATATATCTTCTTGGACTGCTCACCCACTTCTTCGTTCCAGAAAAAATATACTCTCCTGATTTTCTTCACTTCTACTGTTCACCCAACTTTGGACGCTTCGTTGAATCATCTGAAATTAAATTACATTTTTAACACATTAAAAATTCATTACTAAATTGTAAAAACACAGTACAATTTAGATAAAACAATACTTTTTAAGCAGCTACTTATCTCTGCATATAATGTTTTAAGTTCAACAAAAAGAAACTTTTATAAACTCATTTTATTATCGCATTATCTATAGATTCACCGTGTTTATGAACTACAACGACATTTCTAACATCACCAACAGCAGAGTTGATGCGGTATGGAATCGTCAAAGACTTTTTTAAACCTGCTCTATTTAAAAATGCATACTTCAAAATTCCGCAATAGGCGCGCGCAAGAGATTCCCCAAAGGAGCATGAATTAAACGACTTCCCGTAATGAGTAAACGATGCGACTTCCCGTAATGAGTAAACGATGACAAACGTCATCCCCACCACCATTCAATTAGACAATGATATTCAATATCTTTGATACAAAAGAAATAAAAAGTTCGATGAAATTATGCAAATTCTTTAAAACGAAAAATCATTCAGTTTATGGACTTTTTACTTAAAGATATCGACTTGGTGCAAATGAATTATTGTTTTCTGTTGGAAAGCCGTCCCATCCACGCTCATTTAGGCCCATCTTTACTTCAGAAAATTTCTGGGACTCCCCTAATTCCTTTAGGGAATCCCCTTGCGCGCCCATCGTGGAATTTGTAAAATATGCATACGATACCAAGTCGCATCAACTGTAATGTTCGTCGTGTTGGAAATATGAAGCTCTGAAGTTCATTTTCCCACGCTTTCGGTAGCCTGTAGCTCCGAAACTATGCACATTTCGAAAATTTGGCAGAGGAAGTTTCGTCTTGTTTTGATGTGAGGAATCACCTCCAGAAGTTTGTCGGTGTAGTTCATATTCTTTAGGATCTCATAGCATTAACTACAGTATTAAAAGGTGGCCCCAGGGGTGGTGCAATTCGAAAACCATTTGAGCTAGAAACTTAACAATTAGCAAAAAAAAAAAAGTTTAGTTGTTCGATTCGACCCCTACCAGACGGGTGGAATATGAGAATTCAAAAACATGAACTTAGAATCTTGACATTTGGCACGTGTGTTCCTTAGGTACAAAGATTAATTAATGACAATATTAAAAATCGACCCCTTTCCCTCCAAAGTTTTTAATTTATTCACTCCGCACCAACGGGCGGGCAAATCAGCTTGTAAACAGCGGGTTCAACTTCCGATTAGCTTGATTTCCAAGAGTGCATTAATATAAGAGTATCTGATCACAACAAATTAACATCCACATGCAAACTACGAAGTCCATGTAGTATTTACTATCAGTTAACTGATCCCCCCAACTGACAATTTCCTGAAATCTTCCTCATTCCCATCAGGCGACTGTCGGACAGGGATTAAAAAACACAGCCACACTTCTTTTGTTATCTTTCTCCAATATTTGTACTTGTCAAGAACGTCATGCTTTAGGGATGAGATCGATGTTGGTCCATATTGAAAGGCAGGATTGCCAACTTCAAGCATGAAACGAGCTGAACCGTAGCGAGAGCGATGACTTCCAAATTCAAAATCATGACACGAGGATGAACCATAGAAGTAGGACCGTACAATTCAAAGCGATAAAACGGGCTGGTTCCAAAAAGCACAATTGTCAAACTCAAAGACATGAAACGAGATTGACAATTTCAAGAAGTTAAGCTTCCTCAAAACCCTGACCCGACCCTCACCCACTGTTTCCCGCTTTCCTTTTGTCTTAGCATAATAAGTCGCATTTATCTTTTTCCCATTTCTTCAACCATACTTTTAAGGTTAGTGTAAAGCAACGATCACTAAAACTAGACGGCAGCACTACCTTCGTATGTTTCTAATGTACGTTGCAGGAAATTGCAATGCTGTTCCTACAAATTCAAGATATGAGAGAGTTCAAACTTTCACGGAAGTAAGTTCATAATTATTTCATTTTTTTTTTTACTTTCTTTTTTTTTGTTCATTGTTGAAAGAGTTTCATTGTTACAGGTTTCGATATTCACTACAACAATCATGCAATTTCAATAATAAACAAAAACGAAAATGAACAAGTTAAAATTGCGATTCTACCAACAATCGAAAAAGCTCCGGTTTTTTGATAGCATTGTAGCCACGCAAACATTATATTTTTTTTATAAAATTGGCTGGCAACACTGACAACTGCAGTACTTGGGTTCGAGAAAATGCACACAGTACTTGTGTCGAATCATGTTTATGTTAAGTTCGGCGCAGCTAGGTCGAACTGAATGTCGCAATTTAAACAACTGATTTTTTTTAGAAACTGGACTGGCAACACTGAACCACTGCAATAATCAAGACAAGGACGGACATCAGGAGCGGGAATAAAACATCCCTTTTGCTATCAAGGGTCCTAAAACTCTTCAAATGGTTATGAACTGTCTTTTCTGAAAGTTTGAACACTCTAAGCTTGAATTTGTACGAACAGTATTGATTTTTTTTTTTTTGCAACGACAAAGCTACATTAGAGACACCCGGAGGCAGTTTTGCCATCTGTGAACCACCCGGAGGCAGTGTTGACGCATCTCTTTATAATTCACATTCTGCCTTCTACGATCAACAGCTTAAAACGTCGACAATGAGAAGGAGCCTTCATTCACAGTTGAAGCGCAAAATTGAAACCGGGTCTAAATCTTCAATATATCCTAACCCTCTTCAAACTCAATATATATATATATATATACATACTGTCGTCCCTACACCCTCATCCTATATCCGTTTGTCACGCATTTTCAACATGTAACCTTACACCATTACTTCCTCAATGCTCAGTAGATGGCATCACTATCGTTCTAGTCTCGACAGGGTTTGTACACTACTTCATGTGCCATCGTTTCTTCTTTACCGTTAGTAAAAGACCATAAGCAGTGTCCAAACATGGCAGTGCAACCTATGTGTATGCGTACATATATTCTACCTATAAAGACGCATCTAATTATCCTTTCTCTTGGTGATATGTCATGTGGCGAAGAAGCAGTTGTACATTCTGACTGAAATACAGATTGCTTATGATGTCACTGATCTTCCTACTTCACCACACCCATCAGAATTTCACGGTTGACTGATTTGTCCACATCAGTACACGCCATATACATTGTAGAACAATACCATTGGCTGAAATTCATTCTTGGAACATTATTTTTTTTTTTTTTGCAATTCATTGTGATCTGGTCTCACACAGTCGTGTCGTTTACCTAAAAAATGTAACGCTTCTGTGACGTCAAATCCGATTCTATATGGTGCAATATTCCTGAGCAAACGTGGATTTTTTTTTTAAGTTTTTGCTTCCGAGTTACCAATATTTATAACATTAATTTCTGTATATATTGCTTTGAATAAATTTTACAGCGAATTTGTCGTTGCTTTATAACTATGATCAATTGAATACAGTTTTATGAGGTGGGATAAAAGGATTCGATAATAAAAAACTTACTTCCATTATACTAAAACTACCGTAGTTAGGTCTTTTAGCTACCTGTCCTTTTATATGTACTGGTAAAATTCTAACGTTGACGTATGGACATGAAAAGTTATAGTTCGTTTCTTCAAGTCATGGGGATCTGAGATAAAAAACAAAACAAAAAAACTGAGAGGTATTAAAGAATAATCGTCTTAAAAACCATATTTTCCCACCTCTCCCTTGTTATTGATAAAGTCAACACGCTTTCTATTTTTCTGACAAGCCTCCATATATTGCATACTAAAGACTCAATCATTACTCCCTACAATATCCATGCAGACCCTTTATTCTTCAGAAATCTTCTCAGGAAATGTTACCTCTTCGATCAAGATTTAGCATTCGACCAAGAAATTTGACAACGCAGTTGTTAATTTCGAAGAAACTAGAACTGCGACAACTAGAAAACTCTTGAAAAAACTGCGACAACTAGAAAACTCTTGAAAAAGACAACTGTTGAAACATAGAATTATATTCTCTTTATAGCCCTCCGGTCCTCATGAATCAAGATTTGAATTCGAAATTTAATGTTTAAGGCTTTTAGGCAAATTTGGCTCCTCAGGCCGGACGGATGAATTGCTGAAAAGAAGAAACGTGAGAGGAAACGGAATAATAACCCACGCACACGGTGTTTGTCCACCACGAAGCTCACATGGCCTGAGCAGGGATCGAACCGACGACCCCCCAAGCACCAGAGGTGAGCGCTCTACCATTGATCCACAGCGGCCCCCTTCATGATTTGAAGAAACGAATAATACGATAAGGCATGTCAAAGATGACATTCAGAAAATACTACTGGAATTAATTTTTCACATTTGTACGAGGGTTGCTGGAAAAGTCTCTGCAATCAATACGAAAAAAAAAGATATGTACAATTCTGGAAAATAAAAGCTTTATTGCTTTTCAAAGTATTCAATTTTGAAAGAATTTTCTTCACTCAAGAGCGCCAACAGCTGTTTCAGGAGACAAAAATCGCTCACCATGCATCTTCTTTTTAATGTTTGGGAAGAAAAAGAAGTCATTAGGTGATAAATCGGGTGAGTACGGACAATGAGTCATTAATTCGGCATTTTTACTGGGCAAAAAAAATCAACAGTTGTGCGAGTTGAACGGAGCTGGCGTTGTTGCGGTGAACAATGATTCGACGATTTGAGTTTCTTTTATGCAATTCATTGACGACCTCTAGCAAACAAATTGTTGTATACCATTCAGCATTTACAGTTCCTTCGATCTTCTAAAGCTATGGTTGCCACATGTCCGGTATAACCGAAAAAAACACAAGCAATCATTTGCTTGGCAGCACTCCTCGAACGAACAACTTTTGTTGGTTTCGGCTCACGTTGAAGCACCCAAACATTATAGATTGCTGTTTAGTTTCGGGTTCGTAGCAATAAATCCAATTTCGTCTCCTGTAACGATGTAGTACACAAATTTAACTTCCCTCGGTTGAATTTTTTTTTAGTTATTTCTTTACACCACTTGACACGAGCCTTTTTTAGAGTCTCGGTTAAGTTGTGTGGGATCCAACGGCTTGAAAGCTTCCGTACGTTCACGTGTATATTGCTTTCACGTCAATCTCTCAAATTCACAGGTAAACAAAGAATCAAAGATAATTTAAACATATAAAGGTCTATTCTTCCGAACTTTAAAATAGCGGAACACTAGCGCCACTGTTGGTAGTAGTTTTTTTTTGCAGAAACTTTTCCAGCAGCCCTCGTATCCATCCAAGTAATGAAGCAGATATTAGGAAAACGAAACCCACTAAAGCATGAATGTGGCAAATATTAAAAAAGAAAAATATCCGGACTATAAAGGAAAAAGTCTTTACATTACCTACAACGGAAATTTCCAGCTTACTGTACAAATACGCGTACAAGAAAGAAAACTTATTCTTTCAAAATAAGTCTTATATGTCAGAAGCCAACAATAATGTGGGTAAAATTACCTTTCTGCACATCTCCAATAATGTCTGCAAACATTTTTCTCTTCTGTTGCTGTTTCCCTTGTAAGTTCGTCCAATCATTTTTCTTATGTTGATACAAAGAGACGGCGTATTTGGCAGCAATAATCGATCCATATTGATTCGAATTCAAAATGCTTTCCTTGGGTCCCAACTCTTCCATAATCAACAATTTCTGTTTCAAACTCGAAACGTTCCAAATGGCGTCGAGACTCCTAGAACCATGCTTCGAACACGCCAGATGCAAATAATGGCCCTATGAAACAATATAAACAACGTTAGAGAAAATTTATACATGAAATCTACGTAAAAGGATAATTTCCTTTGATTTTTTTTTCACCTTCTTAAAATAACTATACTCTCGTATCAACATGTTGAAACTTAGCGTATTTTTGCTTTAAGGCTGAATCCAAGGAGGTTTTTCCCGCCTTTTTCGTTTTACGTCAATTATTCAAATTTGAATGCAGTTAAACAGAAAATAACTTTCACAAGCTATAGTTTATTACATACTTGAATAGTGAATACCATTAGTTTGAATGAAAAATTAACTGAAAATTCAAAACTATGTCAAAACACTTTTGAGACATGGGACTGTCCCAAAAGTGTATTGACTTAGTTTTGAAGTTTCTGTTAGCTTATCTTTAAGGCTAATGGTATTCATTATTGAAGTACGTAATAAACTATAGTTTATGAATGTTATTTTCTGGTTAACTGCACTCAAATTTGAATCATTGACGTAAAACGAAAAAGGCGTGAAAACCCTCCTTGGATTCAGCCTTACGGTGGAGATACTGATACCCTTTTCGCAAAAGGCGAATGATATCACCCCCAAAATAAATTGCTTAGGTCTATATCTGAAAGATACCGAACTTTTATGGTGTTCAGTGAACCAGAAGTTAAATAAAAATATTTTCGAAAGTTCACATTCTTGACGAAAAAAAAATCCTGAAAAATTCCAAATGTAGCCATCTTGGTCCTCTGCTGCAGAAAAGCAATTAGAAATGGAAAAAAAAGAGAAAGAAATCGATGCACAGATTACTTTCCATTGTTTGGAACCAAATTTACTTTTAGTTTGAAAACTGCAGTCATTAAATGTCAACATGGGGCTCCATAGTCTAGTGGTTAGAGCATTGGACTGATGTCCGCGTGGTCCCGGGTTCAATTCCCGGATGGAATCCCACTTTTCGGCGTCCATCTAGCGTCGTGAGGAAATCTAGGGAGTCACGTGAATAAAGACGTGACGGCCACTCGGTCTAGAAAGTCCCTAATACGCCTGTTTGTGGCTAGATGGCGCGCAGAGCTGACCACACTGCCGTCACTCAGGTGGACGCAGTTCCACCAAGCGCGGTCAGATGGCGGCTTAGGACCTATATGTCTGTAACGCCGATGGTTATTATTATTAAATGTCAACATGAAGTTGGCTAGCTCATATAAAATAACAATAATAATAACTTTCGTGCAGCAAGAGGGATTAAAAGTTGTATTGTAATCCTAGAACATACATTGAAAGCAGCTTTTCGCTTGGTACATCCTGTAATATAAAGATATCACTCGAAACAATATTTTAATGATAAGCTTTAATTTCTGTTGCTTTAAAAAAATTTACAAAGAAGGCACCAGAAGAATAAGATACGTTGGTAACAGCTTTTAACATACTTCTCGATGGTTTAAGCACAGCAAGGAAATGCAGGTAGTTCCAATTTCAGAGATAGGGTGGGGAATACGATGTTGGAAGCTAGTCGGCAAGGGCTTAGCTAGTAGGAACCATCCCAGCATTTGCTTGGTGCGACTGAGGAAAAAACCCTTGGAAGAATCTCAAGTCAGAATGGGTGGCCGTGGGATTCGTTCCCAGGATCTTTCGAATGCTAAGTCAACGCTCTACCAACTGAGCTACGGCCGCTCGGTAGGAAAGTATTCATCTGGATTGCCTGATCCACAACAGCTCTCAACTCTGGCTTCAAATATATTGGAAGATTAATAATTTCGAAAAGGTGCCTTCCTTCGATCTTGTATAAGGACTTTGACCTTACAAGGAATTATAGTGGGGCATAAAAATTGATGAAAAAAAATTGTGCTAGAGTTGTAAGGTTCGCTGAGAAAACATAGGAACGAAGTATTCTGGAAGCAGCAGTGAACCAGCGGTTGCGTGAAAATTTTCCTGTTTTTCTTGATTCCGAGATAATTCACTGATGCATCCTGCGATGATGCTTTGACACATTTCTGATCTGGGCTCAGTACTTTCACATTTCGACGGGAGAGGGATGAACTTCAGGAAAACTTTCACAGCTTGTTAGAGATTTATCAGTACGTTGAAGAACCAACAGTGTGTTTAAGTAAATGTCAACACAGCTCGGCGAAACGAAGACCTACCGACACACATCACTGAAGGAGTCTTCTCAGGTGACTCTCAATATGCCCCACCTCTCAAAGCCTACATAGGGTTCGTCCCATGACATCCTACTGAAACTAACTTCGTTATGTTCACATTCGGTCTACAAGAGCTGTAGCAATATTTATCGCTTTGGGCGACCCTTTTAGAGACCTCAGACACAGATTTCCATGCTCTCCTTCAAGGATGACATAGTGCTCTTCAGCGACTGTCTATTTATAGATTTTACTTCCTCTTTTCACTGAGTTTTGCTTGGCCCTTTCTGGCATTGAAGTGGATTCCAAGTAAATGGCAGTTTTCTGCGCTTATGAATCATTAAGAAAGGAGTGATGTTTACTCTCCCCCTCCCCTATTTACACAATGATAACCTTGTTTTCGTGTCAGACGGAAGGTTCAGATCCTCCAGCACAGACAGCGTTTGCAATGTCAGCAACTTCCCGCACATGAACACCGGTTTTATCTTTAGTTTTGGCTAGTATACGCAGTGGTGTTTGCATTTGATTCACATCTCTTTTTGACCATACTTTTCGTTCCAGTCGGAATTTCCAAATGAAATCACTGTCATTGTACGATGCTGATCCTGAAGTTTCTCCAAAGCTCTCTTTAGCACTTTCAGTTATCACTGCTGATATTCCAGAACACATACCACTTGTTGAGATTTCATCTGTACGAGTAATTGCAGTCTAAAATAAATGGCTGCATTTGGAGTTTTCCAAGTTTTTCATCAAGGCGGCGGGAAGCCTTTCGAAATTATTTTTTATTTTTTCTGGTCCACACAGAAAGATAAAAATTTAGTATATTGCACATATAGTGGCCTGAGCAATTTATTTTGGGTGATATAACTCATCTCTTGCATACAGTTTATCACAATCGCCATTTTATTTTTAAAAATCTATAAACCTCTTCTCCGAATGATGCAACGGAGCTAAATATTGCAAAAAAAATGTGATGTGTGGTTTATAAGAGTTCCTACTAACTGCAACATGTTTCTGTCCGTGTTATATAGGCATATTTATCCAACCCAAAAACAGTCTGTATTAAAAAAAAAGTCGTTAAAGATGACGGACTTGAATTTTTTCATTGGCATCAACTTAGAACGATGACATTTGGTTTCGTCACACACACATGCTCAATCAATTTATGCCGGGTGGTAATCCCTGCCTGTCGGGGTCACTAATCACGCTTACGGAGGGAGAAGGGAAAATGTTTGGTAAAAAAAAACTTTCTTTGATTTCTTCCTCTTAGCCCACCTCTCCCTCTCCACTGTTTACTCATGGTATGAAAAGGTATCATTAAAAAAGAAAAAGTTATAAGCTTTGAAATATGAATAAATTTATTGCCCTATATTAATTAGTAAAGGAGTTGTAGAAAAATAGTTCCCATTTTTGTCAAAATACTCGTCGTGGAAAAAAAATGGATGAACAATAAATACTAGATTAAAAATTATTAAAAATGCTCCAAAATTTTTCTACGTAAATACCACATGGTAAGACAACTTTTCCTCCTGTTACTAAAAGAAAAACAGTTTATTTTTACACCCTATTGTGCAGATTAGGACCCATATGATGTTGGAAATTTGAAAGGTTCTGTTGGGATGTAAAGGGAAGTTACCACCGGCTGTGCTGACTGAGATAGTTTGAGATGTGGTCCAGATGGTACAGGTTTTACATCTAGCTTCTATTTTAATTAGGCAACTTTGGCTCAGACCGGATGAATGATTGGCGAAATGAAGAAAGTGAGAGGAAACGAGGAGAACCTTGCGCAAACCCACGCACACGGTGTTTGTCCACCAGAAAGCCCACTTGATACAAGCACGGATCGACCCAATGACCTCATGCACCAACGGTGAGCGTTCTACAGCTGAACCACCGCGGCCCCATCTAGCGTTATTACTTTTGTGGACGGGAACTGAAGACAAGTGAGAACACAGAATTGATCTAACTTAGGATAAAACTGACTGTTTAGGGACCCATGGATTTGGACTGATGATGAGTGTAAATGGGTTGAATGTGCATCGGTTTAGCAAGGTTGATCCGAAGATGCGACAAGGTTAGGTGGTCTCAATTTATTCAAACATGGAGCCGTTAGTTGTAGTTTTCAGTTACAGAGCTGGTCGAATTCAAGCGTTGTCCTCTTAGGATCAGCGAGAAAGGAAAAACTTTGGTAAACTTTATTTTTATATGGGCCAGCCTAGTAACTTTGGACTTCGGTCCGTCACGATTCACCTTTAGCTGTTAAAATCCACACCCATGTCTCTTCCGGGACTTTCGAGCCGATGACCTACTGCCGATGACCTACTGCCGCAGACCGCTCGGCCGGCTACAAACTTTTTTGGTGTGGTAAGAATAAGAATCTGAATAATACAAGTATTGCATATGACTGACAGGTTCTATGAGAAAGTGAAGAAGGGGCTTTTTTTTTAGAGTAATGTCCACCTCAAGGAATGCGACTATTTTGTTTCAAGTGGATCACGTGACATAAATAAACAAAAGGTAAACACCGCATGGACATTGTGGTAAATCAAAGAAAAACTAGCAACGAATCTTTCATCTTATTTCACCAGTGTTGATGAGAAAGTGTACACCTTAATTTAAAGTAAAACTCCTTATCAACGTTCAACATACCATAATTTTCCCGCCAAATTAAATTAAGATGATCCTGGTCTTACCGTAGACATACCTGTCTCGTCAGTAAACAAAAGCCAGATTGTGGCCGACCTTACATAAATAGTGGTGAAATAATGAATCTGTGTAATGAAGTTTCAGCGGTTAAGAATACCTAGCTGAAATACATACAACTACCAAAGCTGGCACGTTCCCAAAGAGTTACCTCTTCCAATTTTATTATCAAACTCCAAAATAACTATGAAAAAAATATGTGACGAAGTTATAACATCTCATGACGCCACTTTCTATATGAATACAAGTGCTTAAGTTGTCTGCTAGCTTAATAATTGTACTAAGACCAACAAAATCAGAAATAGGTTTGTTCCTTTGTCTGCTCAGATAGTGAGGGAAGACGGGATTGATTGAAATCGTTTCTCAATATTTTCAACTACAAACGCGAATGGGCGCAATGCACACTATGCTTGATTGAATTTGAATTTAATTTTTAAGGTCTTTAGGTAACTCTGGCTCAGACCGGATGGATAATGATGGGATGATTTGTGGAAGGAAGAAAGTGGGACGAAACTAGAGAACCCCGAGAAACCCCACACACACGGTGTTTGTCCACCACAAAGCCCATATGGCACGAGCAAGGATCGAACCGACGATCCCAAGCGCCAGAGGTGAGCACTCTACCACTGAGCCACCGTGGCCCCACTATGTTTGATGATGCCTCTTTAAAAATATATTTATATGTATATAATATTAAAGTTAGAAGCTCGTACATTATTGAAAGCAAAACACAATTACCTGTAATTTTTTAATGAGTTTATCCCTGTTCTTCTCTCCTACGAAAGTACTGGTCATGTAGACGTCCACAACATGCGAGCCTCTTGCATCGCACACAAGCTTCTTCAGAAGAGCTGGCTTCATCTCCAATATACTGTCAACAATCTGCAAAAGGTACAAAATTAATTATTGTTATTTTTGTATCTTACCTACTATACCCATTGGCACCCTAAGTTGGCAGTAACGTAACAACTCGCTCTAACCTCACAAGCATATACTATCCCTAGTTGTGGCCGCTAATGCATCATGGCAACAGAATTTTGAAGAACGAAACTGGCTTTCTGGTACGCACGTAAATGACCTTAATAGATTCCATTAAACTACTAAAATGACTACATTGAATTTTGTTTATAACTTTCAGGCATCTAAGGCTTAGTTAGGCCTGGATAGGGGAAGGAAAAAAATGTCGTAAGTTGAAGGTACTATATGTGCATTTGCCTGGTATGACTGAGGGCAAAATTTGGCAGTCAGGATGGTCGGCTGCTGGAATTGAACCCACGACCTCCCGAACGCTAAGCCAACGCTCTACCACTCGGTTAAAACAACTACAAATATATATATTGGTACAAAATTGTAAGTGAAGAAATAATAGATCGCAACATTAAGCTGGTATAAGTAAAGCGCTTCCTACATCCGGCAAATATATAATCCCACAGTCTTGACAGAAAGACATACCTACCTACCTACATACATCCTGGTGACGAAGAATTACATGTAGTAATGTTTTTTATATTATGATTACTTTTAATGACGGTGATCCATGAATTTACCTTTACCTACGCCTCTAAAGCGTTGTTATCCAGCCTTGAACTGTGTCCTCTATCTTCCTTATCTTGAAGATTGGTGCCAGGGACGAAATGTTTCAAACCAGCGACTCACTGTTCGTTCTGAAGTTGAAACTACGTCCCACGCCCTTACCATACCAGGTGCGTAAATACGAAACCGGAATTTATGTACAGGAAAGACACAGTGATTGTATGACAATGCTAAGAACTATTTTATTCGAAGTATTGACCATCGCTAGCGATACATTTCTGCCATCGTTCCGGCAATGTTTGGATGCCAGACCAAAAAAACTGTGCCCCTTGTGCTACAAACCAGTCATCAAACCATTTTCGTCAGATGTGAAGCGCTGGTCAGCAAGTGCGTGTCCCATGGATGCAAATAAGTGAAAATCGGAAGGCGTCAAGTCTGGTGAGTAAGCCGCATGCGGAAGGATTTCTCAGCCAAACGTAGCAATCGTTTCCTTGACCGGTTTTGCTTTGTGGGAGGGTGCATTATCGTGAAGCAGAATCACTTTATGTTGTCTTTGGTCATATTCTGGTCGTTTTTCACGCAAAGTTTGATGCAAATCGATCATTTGTTGTCGGTAACGTTGGGTATTAACTGTTTCGCCAGGTTTCAGCAGTTCATAATAGATCACTCCCTTCTGATCCCACCAAACACAAAGCATTGTCTTCCGTTCATAGCGATTTGGTCTTGCAGTCAACGTCGCCGGTTCTCCTGGAGTTATCCATGATCTTTTACGCTTAGGATTCTCGAAATAGATCCACTTTTCGTCACCAGTCACAATTCGATGGAGAAATGATTTCCTTTTGTATCTGGCGAGCAGAATTTCGCAAATGTTCTTTCGGTTTTGCTGCTGTCGTTCAGTCAATGCACGTGGAACCTATTTTTAGACCTTCTGAATCTTGCCCATGGCTTTTAAATGTATGGAAACTGCTTCTCGTGTCACATTTAATTGATCCGCGAGTTATTGTTACGTTTGAGCGTCATCCTCATCCAACAAAGCTTGCAATTTGCTGTGTGCAAACTTTTTTGGTGGTCTTCCACGTTCTTCGTTTCTCACGTCAAAATCGCCACTTTTAAATTTTGTAAACCACGCGTAGCACTATGACTTACCAAGAACATGATGACCGTAAGCCTCGACAAGCATGCGATGCGATTCTGCAAATGGTAACAAAAAATCAATGCTGTCCACACATCGTACTTTGTAGGTACAAACTGCGCCATGTTCAACTCTATTAGACACTAAACTATGACATGAAACTTGCCTGGTTGTGAGTTGCAAATCGTTATCAGCAGTCAAAATAAGCAAGTGGCGCCAAGGACGCAGTTTTACGGTAAACACAGTGGCAGCTAACGCCGTCTATGCACAAATTCCGGTTTCATATTTACACACCTGGTATTATGATACGTTCCTGCCGCCATATGTCTCAGTTTGGACTTATGTAATACAATTACCTGTCAATCACAGTGTTTCAATATATTACACAGAGCTCTGTAACACGTGCCTATTACACCTGCAGCTACACTTTCTTTGGCGTGTGATGGTTACCTTACTCACAGTAGGGTTGTCAGGTTCCCGTCCCAATATTTCTCTCAAAACACGGAGAAAAAAAAATCCCGATTTTTGTAACAAAAAATCCCGCGTGCTAAGTTTATTTTCAAAATTACTAAATATTAAAATATAAAAAGTGTCAATAAAAGATTGAACAAAATTTCCCTTTTTTTTTCTTCTCACCCTAGTTCAAAAACAAGAGAGTGCAGAAAATGTCTTCCGGGACTTTATTGCTTCACAGGAGCCACATTTCTTCAGGGACGGAATTGAAAGAATTGTGTGAATTGTTGGCAGAGAGATAGATAGATGTCTCTGCAGACGGAGACTACTTTGAATGATGCAGGTATGTTTACTCTATTCCAAAACAGACTAGTGTGAAGTACGAAAACGGCCAATTATTTCCGATCAACCTGGTGTTAAAATGGACTTACACTGGTTTTGTACCTTACCATACAGCATACACGTAGTAATACATAACTTTTCACTATACTATAAGTTGGCTCACTCACATGCTCGTCAATGGCGTTACTAAATTTGTATTATCAGAGAATGTTAAAACAATGCTGACATATACATCGGTCACATACAGCTCAATACGAAAAGGAAATCACAGATGTGATCACGTCCACGAAGAAGGTGAAATGGAGATAAGCCGGTTACACATAGCTAGACGAACAGAAGAATGATGAATGAAAAATGTTCTATACTGGATTCTCAGAGAAAAATGCATGCGTAGATAAAAAATCAAGCGTTTTTCAGGAGCTACATGAATGAGGATAGCAGCTGACCGGGAAATGTGGGGGAAAAATGGGGAGGCCTTCATCCAGCAGTGGACAGAAAATGCTTGAATTATATTGAAGAACTTAACATGTTGAACACCTGATGTGATAGTTATTAATAATAATAATAATAATTCACATGTACATTAACTGTACATTAACTGTACATTAATGTGCTTCTTGAGTTACATTAACTGTATCCATGAACATACCTTCTTTGGTTTATTAAATGATAACATTGCCTGTAACAACAATGAACCATGCAACTGGAAAGGGATCTCTTCTTGTTTTTCTTCCTCTGATATCGAATCGAATGAGGACAAAGTTGCAACTGCATATGCGAAGTGCTTTTGTCTATCTTCAGGTTCCAAGCAGTGGAAACTCTGCATCAGATTCTGAAACATGAACAAACAAATATTTTCTTCTTAACACACCAACAAGCATCTTCAAATTAAACAACTGTACAAAAATATACATATATAGCAATTCACGCTGAAATATAAGTTTTTTTTTTTTTTTAATTTGTATTTGTGGTTAACATTCCAAAACACCTGGAGATAAATAATGGGGGACTAAAGTCTTACGCCAGATCTGGTACGTCGCCATGGTAACCCGCCACGTTACAATTTAAACAAACGGGTGTTTAGCAGTAGTGTTCGATATTCAACAACTCGCTATGGTTTTCTGCCTTGTGCCAGATTGTCATCATTACAAGGAAAGAGACTTTATTCCTGTTTCCAAAGGATTGAAACTAGAAAAGAAAGTGGAAGGAGCCAATTTCACGCAATGCCATTGAACGCCATTTTGAATATGTTGATATGATTATTATGAGGATAATTCATTGTTGATTGCTGAGTTCTGGATTATTATTATTATTTTTAATGTGACAATTATATCTAAGAATCTTAAACTGAAGTTGTTAATTCGGTTATAGTTAAGGACACACACTCAAGAAGATAAATACGAGTGCTAAAATGAAACCCCTGTACCCTACGTACAGCTGCGTAAATTGACATTGTAAGTAAAGCATAAATCAAGATTTCAAAAGGTACCTTTGTATGTGTTTCATAAGAGCATAAACTACCGGAATAAAAATTAGCTACTCATGTCAACTTATAATATTTACTGTTCATATGCCCTTTCTTGCACTTTCCTTCGTATCTGCATCAAATCTCGGTCATATGTAAGCAAAATTAAATGATTGGACTCCACAGCATTTTCTACTATTTCAATCAGTTTCCGCTCGTCACCGAAATAATCAAGTTCGAAAAATATGAAAAGCCATATATTCCACAACTGAAATTCTACCTTTCTGCCATCAAACTTAGTGTTTGTATAGACTTGGCCTCCGCCGTTGCTATGGAAACCAACCAGATGTGGCGTCAAGACTTCCGTTCATCTTTTTTACCGTTCGGTGTACAGCTGCTATTATTTTCGCAGATCTAGACGTCTACTTAATCAGGCAAATAAGAAGGAAAGGTGCAGTTTCGTTTAGGCGATGGTCGTATGCAATGATTGTATTCAGTGAATCCGTGCGGCGGAAGGATGTAGTGGGGTAGTTTCGTTTGTGCATTTGGCGCGTGCGCGACGCCGTGGTATAACTATACAATCATATGATTTACTTTTCGTGCATTACAAGATTTAAGATCTTTCTGTAAACAACATTTTTTACAGTTTCAGAATTCTCGACATGATTACGAACAACTATAATAATTATATAAGCAGCATTTTAAATTAAACTCAACTTTCATTCAATATCAAACAATAGTGTTACTTCAAGCTGCTGTATGTAGTACTCTGCTTCCATCTATTGAGGTCCAAACTTACTACATCTGTGCATGCGTTCTCTTTCATTCGGGGTTTACCAACAAATTCATAGCATTTTCGTCCAATTCTCGACGTAACTTTCAATCCTCATCTCTGCTGCACAAAATACTCAAGATTCAAGGAAAACACGAGTGTAAACTGCGCACAATACTATGCAACGCATGCGACTGCTGCAGCTTGACTGCTTTCCGAAGGAGTCGTTGCAACAGTTGCTAGCGACACCATGCGTCCAACACGCAAACCAAACCACTTTCACTGATTTCCCTTCAACGTGTCAATGCAGTGGCGCGTGCAGCAGTTGCATGCGATCTTCGTATGCGACAATCGCACAAACGAAACTGCACCTTAAGAATGAGGGTAAAATGGGGGATGACAGACGTCTAAAAAACACACTAAAAAAGCTACTAATGTTAGTTGACATGATCGCTGTTGAAGATTCAAGAGATAATAAGGATAGTATAGTAACCAGTTAAAAGCACTATTGCGTACGGAAGGACACCACAATGAAACACTAAACAAATATAACAACTATTGTACGGATTATATGGTTAATGAACGATTATACTTTTCATATAAGTTTTGTTTAGTGAGCCTCTTGATAATTGATGTTCAAATTATTTTTTAAATATAAGTAATACAATTGCTTAGTTCCAAGGAAAGCCTTAAAGGTAAAAACCTGTTAAAGGAAGAAACACCTAGTGTGTTCTAATGGTAAGCTGAGATACAGGCTGACTGACGCAGCAGTTGTTGAGTAGCAACCAGTAAAAAACATTTCATTGTAAATTTTAACAAAACAGCAACTGGCGTACACAAATATTTGAAACAAGTGTATGGCTATCTTAGCCAAGCACCATAGCATGGAATAGCGTGGAACTTCCTCGCCTCGGCCCGAGAAGGCCCCGTTGCAAAAAAAATCACGGGTGAGAACAATGGCCATTGTTCTTCGATGCAACTGACATCATCCACCGTGAATTTGTACCGGAGGGCACCAACGTTCCTCGGCCTGAGCCAAAGCTGCCTAAAGGCTTTAAACAAAATTCAAAACCAACGTTACTGGCCAGTACTATTTGGAGTGCTGAAACGTCTGTACGCGCAGATGCGGACCTGTAACTGAAACAATTTACGACTGTTACATGATAACGTACATTCACTCTCTATCCTACTTGTACGGCAGCTTCTGGCCTCGAGCCGATCTGCGTGATGGAACATCCTCCAAATTTGACAGATTTAGCCCAGGCAGACATTTTTCTCTTCTCGAATCTCAAGTGCGCCTTGAAAGGGAAGAGTTTCAGCGGAATTCTTGCAATACAACATGCTGTGACAAAACGATTTCACTAGATTCCACATCTAGACTTCCATCACACTTTCGACGATTTTTATGACAGAAACAAGCAGTTTGAAGTAGGCGGGGGACTATTTTGAATAACGATATGTGGGATTTCCCTCTACTGTTGTTTGCTTTTACCTCATGTCTGCTGTCTTATTATTTATCGGACACAATATATACGCATTTTCATATACTAATCGCGGGTCGTGGTGGCTCAGTGGAAGAGCGCTCACCTCTGGTGCGATGGATCCTCAGTTCGATCCGGCTCGTGCCTTGTGGTAGACAAACACTGGGTGCGTGGGTTTTCTCTGGAATGTTTCAGTTTCCTCCCACTTTCATCATTCCACCAATCCTCCCCATCATCATCCATCCGGCCTGAGCCAAAGTTGCCTAAAAGCCTTAAATAAAATTCAACATTCATATACTAATCTTTCAGGTCTTGGGTGTTATAGTGAAAAATGGAGATAATCAGATATTTGTAGTGGCTAATTATTATCAAAAAGCAATATTAGGCGATTGGTGCAACAAAGTTAACAAATCGGTATTTCCAACAGCAAACAAATCGACGCCATACGACCACCGGCGACAAAAAAGGGCTAGCATACCACCGTTTTGCATAGTCACAGACCGGTTGAAAGAAAATCTATAAAAACCATCACACGACCAACTTCTATTCCACCTACAACAATGGACAAACATTTTACACAATACAAAATTTGAATTTTATTTAAAGTCTTTAGGCATCTAAGGTTCAGGCCGGGACAGAGGAGGGGAAAGGATGCGTGAAGGTGTCGGCCAGAGCTTAAGTTCAAAGTACCATCCCGATGGAGAATTTGAATTTATTTTTTTTATTTTAGGGCCTTTAGGTAACTATGGCTCAGGCCGTATGGATGATGATGAGATGAATTGGTGGAATGAAGAAAGTGGGAGCACCCCGAGAAAACCCACGCACACGGTGTTTGTCCACCACAAAGACCACATGGCATGAGCAGGGATCGATCCGAAGACCCCTAGCACCCGAGGTGAGCGCTCTACCAACTGAGCCACCGTGGCCCTAGTACCATCCCGGTGTTTGCCTAGTGTGACTGAGGAAAAACCTCAGTCAGGATAGTCGGCTGCTGTGATTGAAAAGACCTCCCGAATACTACCACTGAGCCACAGCAGCTCGGTACACAATAAAAAAGTTACATTGTTCCTAAAGACGTAGATAGCGGTGTATACCAAGTCACTTGCGAGTGCAAAAGTCAATATAAGGTCAGACCAAATGTAATGGTTATGTCAGGCTTAAAGAACACGTATACGATTCAAAGTATAAAAATCCCGTATCACCACTCACAGAACATCTTGAAAACACAACATGCCATCACAGATGTATCTATTTTACCTATGACTGATTCACACATGTAAAGTTTAGTGTATGAAAGATGGTCAAATTGAGGGGTTTCCCCGTATCGGGATGGGTTTAAGCCATAGTGTTGTTACATTTTTATCTTACCTTCATTAAATTAATTTTTATCTTACCTTACGGTAAAACTGAAGATGAAAAGGGAATTATACAGCATTACTGTTCCAGTTTGAAACACACAAAAACGCACAGATCGATCTTTGTCAAGAAAGGGGACACAGAAGATGAACACGTACAGAGAGACAAAAGAATGGAACGATAGTGGTGCCACGTAGTGGACGAGGCATCAAGTTTGGAACAACTGACCAACGGAACAACGTATAATGCATAAGTATCAGGATAGGATCGTGTAAGGTTGTAAAAAGTTGATTGTTGTAAGAAACAGAGTCGAACTTCACCTAAGCTTGTGTAGGTTTAAATTCCTCTGGAGTATGACGTCATCGATTTCTTTTTTATAGCCCGGAGTGGGTAACCTTTATTTTCGCTAAAGGATAAAGTCCAAGATGCTCCTTGTTGATCAAGAACTTACGTGCTGCACTTGACGGAGCGAAGTTTAGTAAAAGCGATTGGTCTAGAATATAACACTCCAGCAACGCTAAAAACATCAAATGTTAAAACTAGGTAAGTATTTAAAACATTATTTAATCAGAAGTATGCGTGACTCCTATCTGTGTTCTTGGTTCATCTTTTATAACAGTAATTCTAATTACATTACACAACTTAGTCGTTTATTTATTTCCAACATTCCTTTTGTACAAAGTAATAAAGTTAAAAGAATACCCAAACGTGGCAAAACATTAAAAAATAACAAATAACAAACATTCGCTTTCATGTACCGTTCATGGTGTCTACTAATTTTGTGGCTTGAAATTCCCTGAGTTTTCCAGGTTTTCCATGGTAAATTCTATTTCCCTAATTCCCTGAGTTCTTAGTATAGTGGGACATGTAAATAATACCCAATGACATTTTTTTTTAATCCCACCATCACCCAGTCCAAGCATCCTGTACATTATTGGTATTCCACAAGTGAAAAAAAAAATATATAATTTCTTTAAAACTGAGGGTTTTAACAATTTGAAAAAAATCCGGTCAGCAGTGGGAATCGAACCCATGACCTCCGCCTTATTGAGGCAGTGCTTTTACCAACTGTGGACAGGTATACCTCATAAATTTCCCTGAGTTTCCCTCATAAATTATAGATTTCCCTGAGTATTCCCCGAGCTTTCCAGGAGGTAGACATCCTGACCGTTATTCTGCTACAACTATCTATGGTAATGCCATCTATTGAGACAATTTTCAACAGTAATTATAGTAAGTATACCACAAAGTAATGAAACTTGCGTAAAGTAGCACTAAACATCTTTTAACTGACTATTCTTTTCCTATAACTCCTTCTGATAATTGTACACATTTATTCCTTCCTATTTACAACCCTTTTAACCCAATAATAATATAAATATCCATGTTAATGCGAATGTTCACATTTGTACCAACATGGACCCATAACAAGGTTATGGATTGAAAATGTTGTGCAAACGGTAAGGAGGGAGGCGGAGGGAAATGAAGGGTTTGAGAGTTATTGAAGGTTTCGGATAGGTTTCATTTTTGCGCTCAAACCGCGAATGAAGGTCCTTTCTCACTGGCGGCGTGTTGAGGTAATTGTCTTATTAGGCAAAACGGAAAGACAGATCAAAATTGGTGTTGAGTGAAAAGATGTATAACGAGACTGGAGCATCTAGTTCGCTGATGGCGAAGAAGTAGATATGGTTGTTAACTGAAATGATCAAAGTTTTGTCTGTGCCCGCCCCCCAGCCTATACAAAAGGTATCACATAATTAGCAGTTTAGGATGTAGTGGCCACTAGCAGTATTGATACTGAGCACGGGAAGAAGTGATGAGGACAATGCAGCAGGCCAAATTGATAGAGTTATCAACAAAAACCAGCACTGAATTTGGACACAAGAGCAATTAGATAAAATTCGGCTATCATTTATCCACAGGTACACTAAATAAAATTTTATAGAATGGAATCTTTTATTAACCATATCCTGTAACCCAGTACAATAGTTAACTTTGTTTACTGTTCTATCATGTTGCATTTGGGTATATTAGTCCTTACGTACGGAAGGGTGTTTCCATTGGTTCTCATTCTCTGTTCAACCTTCAACAACAGAAGTCAAAAACACGGAAATAAAAGTTTACGAATGGAAAACTCATTTGGAGGAATAGGTGTCGAAATAGGCACCTCAAGGAGTACACATCTAAAACAGCTTGTCAAGGCGGTTATTCAAACGCGAATCGATTCAACTGTCAAGTAAATATTCCAAGTTACAATAACAAAGGAAGGACAACCCACTTGTAAGTTTGCAATCTATTTATTGATTGCTACCGGGTCTCAAAATTGTCAAGTTTCACACTTTCATAATTCAGACACACAATGATGTCCAGATAATAGCGTAAATTCAGTATCATGAGAATTTAAGGCCGGTATATTAAATTTGTAGCACCGGGCTCTTAATTATGAAATAGTAATTTTAGTATAATTTACTACAACCCTACTCCATACCTAAAATAGAAGGGTGTCCATACAGTCCTGTAGGAAACTAAAACTATTACGTTTATTAACAAAACAATTTGTGTGTACTTAGAGCAATGTTCAAAGTTTTATTTCTGCTTGTTGAAGTTTATTGTCGAACCTCCAGTTGTGCACCATTCACGTTCAAACAGTGTTGCAGCCTTTTTGGGAAACCTAGAATTGAGTGCTGATGGTGCTCCTCTGGGATATTCAGATTGAATTGTTATTCAAGTCCTAAACGAACTGGTAAGGTACTAACGACAGGACGTACAGTTTAACGTGGGCTCAGAACCACTTGTTTCCCCACCGGGAATTGAACCCGGGATCCCTTGATTACAAGGCAGCGAACGTTACCACTCACCCACTGGGGACACTGGGGTATTCAGAATCACATCACTAATTTTGTCCTTCAGATCGTCCAGATTAACGGAGTTTCTGTGAATACACCTCGGTCTTTACATGTCCCCACAACCAGTAATCGCAAGGTGTAAGTCTGTTGATCTTGCAGGCCAAGGTGTGGGTCCTCCTCGCCCAATCCATCTCTGTTGAAATTGTTCGTTAAGGGCGACCTGAAGGACAAAATAAGTGATGTGATTCTAAATATTCCAGAGGAGCACCATCAGCACGCAATTCTCAGTTTCCCAAAAAGGCTGCAACACTGTTTGCATGTGAATGGTGCACAACTGGAGGTTTGACAATAGACTTCAAGAAGCAGAAATAAAACTTTAAACATTGCTCTAAGTAAACTTAATAGTTTTCAAGTTACAGAGTTTTAGTTTCCTGCAGGACTTTATGGACACAAAGAAACCATGAAGTTATGCGACCGACAACACACTTAGTCGCCTACAGTATCGCCACAGTTACGCTGAAGTTAATGGCTCTACAAGCAACTATGATATTAGCGGACTTGTATTTAATTGCCCAAAAGAAGTACCACAAGAATACAGCATTCGCCCAGTGAAACTGAGTAAACTTCTGCAAAATCCTTGTCAATATATCCGGCAGTAGGACTTGTGTTTCTCCCCAGTGTCGATTCGAAGAAAATGGGGAGATGGATTAATATATATATATATATATATTAATGACACATACCTTTATAAAGCTACCCTGCCTTGTACTTAATCTCTTGCATGACTGAGCCAGACTGAGAATCACGCCGAAGTTGCGAGAGGAAAGAACGGCTTCTATTTTTTCCACTATTTCATCAAACATGGTTTCAAACTAGAAAAAAAAGAGATATAAAATTAGCGAAAAAGTGCTACCATACAAAGAAAACTTATCAAGACATATACAGTGGAACCTCGATAACTAGAATCTGAAGGGGAAAATGACAATATTCGAGTTATCGAAAGGCATAATATGAAACTTATATAGAATAATAGATTAGAATAGAATCGTCTTTATTATAGTGGGCGTGTTTCGGCCTCGAGGGCCGCTCTTACAACCAACCCATGCCAATACATAAAATATATACATAGTGATACACAAATCAAAACATTACATAGAAGTATTTAGTAGCTAAATAGCTATACTTATGTATATATATAAAAAAAAGAAAATTTATCTAGAAATGAAGTAGTTATTATGAATTAATACTTGATCAATGCAACTTATATGTAAAAGCATAATACACAATGAGTACCAAATATATATATAGATAAGCTATGAATGGCTATAAATAATATAATGAAGGAAATAAATGAAAAAAAAAATTTAAAAAACACGTATTATAGTGCGCATAAAAAAAACAGTAATTAACATGAAGTGGTACACTTAAATAAAAAGGAATATACAAAGAAGAGAATAGCAAAATTGAAAGTTAATAATGAAAAGTTTAATTGTTTTCTACCTTTGCGTAATGCGTCAACTTGTATTGAAATAGCTCAGCAGCTGTGCAAGAGATCATTCTTTGGACAGAAAATGCGATTCTAAATTCTTTTTGAAAGTTTGAAACGTTTGGTTTGCTGTCAGTGACCTTGGTAGTTTATTCCATTCTTTTATGGTTGCTATGAGAAAAGATTTACTATACAATGTAGTTTTGTGAATCGGGATAGTGAGGTGTGTATTATGTCTTAAATTAGTTTGCTTCTTTGATTTTATGTATGGTCGAATTTTGTCGTATATATATGTTGGTGCTTTTTGTATCAGGATTTTTTGAAAGAATGCTAAGCCAAGATATTTTCTTCTATTTTCTACATTTAACCACCTAAGTCTTTTGAGATAAGGGGATATGTGTTCTCTTCTCTTTACATTGAAAATAAATCTGACGCTACTGTTTTGAATTTTCTGCAGCTTATAATTTAAAATATTACTTAAGTTATTGTAGACCATAGTCTATATTAGGCATAATAAGCGTTTTGACTAAATGAGCCTTCGTTTCTGAGTTTAAAATATGTTTGAGAGGATGAAGGCATTTCAATTTGGAAATTGAATTTTTTACTGTATGTTTAACATGCGCATTCCAATTTAAGTTTGAATCAAAGATTACACCTAGATTTTTTGTAGTACTGGTTTGTTGAATTGGTATATTGTTGATCGTGGGGAAGTCTAGGTTCAGTTCTTCAATTTTCTTTACGTTGGCTGGGGTGCCAATTAACAGCATAAATGATTTGGAGGCATTTAAAGTTAAACCATTATTTTCTGACCAAGAAGCTATTGAATCCAAATTTCTCTGCAGCACTTGTAACTGTGATTTGCACTCTTTAATCGTACTTTGTATATATATTTGGGTATCATCAGCGTACTGATGATATTGGCATTGGGCTAATGCCTCATTGAAATCTTTAACATATATTGTGTACAAAATTGGGCCTAAAATACTACCTTGTGGAACTCCTTGACTAATTTGAAGCCACTGCGATATTATTGGAGAATCATTAGCATTAAATTTCACACATTGTTGTCTATTCTGCAAATATGACTGGAACCAGTTAAAGGCATTTCCACCTATGCCGTAGTATTTTAATTTTTCTAAGAGAAGAGTATGATTGATGGAATCAAATGCTTTACTATAATCGAGAAGCACCAAAAATGTTACTTTTCCCTGATCTATTGCCTTGGTTAGGTCATCTACAACACTTATAGATATATAGAGCGCCGGAACTGACTGATGCTTCTCTTCCCTGATTAGGGTCCTGCCTTTTACGCTTCGCCTTCACATAAAACACTTGACTACATGTTGATCACGACGCAACAGACACTTGCTGAAGCAACACTGGAGCGTGAGCAGCTGACGACCTCACGCCCGTTCTAACCATTGAGGTAGTGTCCTACGGTAATGACAATGCTTGAATTTCCTTTTTTAAAAAAAATGGTCACTCGATTGTCCTCAGCGAGGTGGCTCGGCTAAGATCATTCAACGCCTTAAACTTCAACTTACAAATGTTTACCCACTTAAAACTTCGACTTACAGAAGTTTATACTGGAACTTCAATCTGTAGAAGTTCTCTAACAGAAGATTTCGAGTTATAGACGTTAAACGGTACGTCCAGAAAACAACAAAAATTCGAATTATCGAGGTTTTCATTCAGAGAATTCGACTTGTAGAGCTAAATTAACATGTAATTGAATAAGGAAAGGGAATTAATAAAATTCGAGATATCAAGGAATTCGAGTTACCGAGATTCCACTGTAACACTACACTTAGGGTCAGTTCTACAATCGACAGCTAAAACTTCTAGTCAGCACTAAGTTGAGGCCAACTCTCATTGGCCAGAATTAGACTTGGCCTCAACTTAGCGCTCAGTAGAAATTTAGTGGTCGATTGTAGAGCTAACCCTTAATGGAAGAAACAGGGTTCGAACGCTTTCAAGTAACAAAAATCAAGTACTTTCAAAGTATATTTAAGACAATGCCACGGACTGCAAGTTATGTAACAAATCTCTACCTGAAAGCCACAACAGCGTAAGTAAAAATGTTGGCCTAAACGTGATTAATACAGTTTTCGGAAGGCCTCACAAAATGGTTGCATGATCCTTGTTGTAAACATGTTAAATAAAGTAAAAAAAGTATATCTGTTATGTCGTTTGTCCATTAAGTTTCTGTGTGAAAGGAAGTTTTTTTCTTTCTCTCTCGAAAACAAGGATTTGTGACTTGCGCGGTTCTGGCTCTCAGGTACAGAAATGTTGGTCCCACGTGATGTAAACATAGGGTATTAAATATAAGTTATAAAACTTATAATATACTGTCAGGTATAGTAGTCGTAAAGGTCTGATTGCTAGCTACTATCTTCAATAAGAAGTTTTCGTACCAAAACATTAAGTCAAGCAAATCTTATAAATACCGTCACTTCCCTATACAGTTCGATCTATTGGCCCTATTTAACAGAACTCGCATCCTCGACAATTCACCTCCTGTTTAGAATTGAATTTAAATTTTATTTATGACCTTTCGTCATCTAAGGCTCCGGCCAGGATAGGGGGAGTGAAAAGAATGCGGGAAAATGTCGGCCAGGGTCTAAGTTAAAGGCATCATCCCAGCATTTACCTAGTGGGAATGAGAAAAAACTCGGTCATAATGGTCGGCCGCTAGGATCGATCCAAGGACCTCCCGAATACTAAGCCAATGCCACGGCCGCGCGGTTCCTCCCGTTAGAATTCTAAGAAAAGATTTAACCCTTTAATATCCAACTGTGATGGCATGTCAAAAAAAAAGTTTGTTGCCAAAGCTATATTATATTAATATTACTGAATGCATTTAATAAAATATTACAGAAAATTATATATTAGTTCCGTTGTGGGTGTGTAACATATCTGCAAGATTGGGCGTTTGCACTTTTTTTTTTTTTTAGTGTTTCCTCCATTAGAGATGATTACACACAGGCGATTATACCAGCGTCTAACAAATTATTCTTTTCTAAAACGATTACAATTTGAAAGTACCCATGAGGAATTACTACCCGGACATATGAGTAACTAGCTGATCTGCCTGCCTGAAAATAAAGTAAATAAATAAACATCGCAATTCCCCTCCCAATCAAATGAAAAAACGATCATAATATACGGGATGCTTGGTCTAAAAAATATCCCGCACCACCCTATGTCCAAGACTAGGGAACAAAGGAGATTCTCGGAGTGCCGGAATTCCGGCAATCCGAAAATCTCTAGGGATAGCCTGTCCCAGATTAAGGAGAGCGAACAACTGATAGTGATGCACGACCTCAAAAGTGCACAACTTAATCTGAACAATGTTAACAGACGGGAGGTGGAAGGTGTGCCCCAAATGTGAAAATGATCTGCCTGCCCGTTGGTGCGGGGTAAATAAAATATGTCGACTAAACTTGGGCTTAAATATCATTTCGATTGTCACCAATCAGCTTAGCGACCCCGAAAACTATGGATTCGACACTAATCTCTGTTCATTTTGGACATTTTTATTTTTCACCCCTTATCACCCAAAATACACAGTTTCTCGGGATATTTCGGGCTTTAAAAGTCCTTCGTCTCGGCGGTAGAAGAAATAACGGACACGTGCAGATAGAACAAAAGACTAAGATGACAGTGGCACCACGTAGAGGACGACTCGGGACGGGCGTAAGCCATAGTGCTGTTACCGCCCATACACTTCATATTATCTTTACGTAGAGGACGACGCATCAAGTTTGGAGAACAACTGACAACTGTACAGCGTGTAAGTTTGGGATAGAATTGTGGAAGGAGAAGTGTTGAAAATGCAGAGTAAAGGTAAGCTTTAGCTATTGAAGGTTAAGGTCAGGATTCATTTTCGCACTCAAACCATGAATAAAGCCGCCCACCCACAGACGGCGCTGGTCGTAGGGGGTAAAATGTGTATTATGGCAACCAGGAAAGATAGGTCAAACCTGGTGTTGTGAGACTCTGTGTGTAAGGAGACTGGGGAATTTGGTTTGTTGATAGTGCAGAAGTGACGATGGTTGTTAATACGAATGTTTATTATTTTACGACCACAACCTGTTTCCCCCACATAAAAGACATCACAGAACTTGCAGGGTATGATATATATATTACATTAGAGGTGTGGCATGTAGCCTAGACCCGGGACCTTTAAGCCGTTGTCCTACCGCCGCAGACCGCACGGTCGGCTTTGGGATTTAGGGTGTACCGGCCACTAGCAGTATTGATAGTTACTGTGAGAGCAGTGATGAAAATGGAGCAGGTCCTACATCTGGGCCTCTTGCATATATTGGCGAGGAAGGATTGGTACGGACCAAGCTGTTCCTAAGATTAGGGGAATGCTGAAAAACTAATCTCGATTTGGTGGGGAATACTGATCTTGTGTCTGGGTCAGATTGCAGAATGTGGAAATGAGAGTGTGGGATTTGTTTGACCTTTTTTAGTTTAGGATGGAACTGGGTGATTAGAGCCGGTGGGTTGAGGGTGTGAGGATGCACGGCGGATCTGTTTGGTTACATGGGTAGCCACGATTGACTAGAGCCTCGTGGAGGCGTCGGTTGTAAGTTTCAGTAGCAGAGGTGATGGAATTCAGGCGTTGTCCTCTGAGAACAAGGGAGAAAGGATGGAAACTTGAGTAGTGTAAACACTGCATGTGGTTGGTTGGTTTTATATGAACGGAAGTAGTGAGGGTGTTGTTTCCTAAAGTGATGTCCACGTCAAGAGATGGACCAAGTGAACTGGACAATACGAAATTGGTTCAGCTATTCTAGGAATGTGTTGAGATTGGTTTCACCATGAGTCCATAACATCAGGATATCATCCAAAAACCTTTTCCAGAGTAGTGGGGTCAAGGGCAGAATTTACAGGAAATCATGTTCGAGTTAGCCCATAAACAGATTAGCATACGAAGGTGCCATTCTAGTACCCATGGCAGTGCCTCAGATGTGAAGGTAGTGTTTGTCGGTTGGCCAGGTTAAGAAGGTAAGCTGTGGTTGAAATATGAGGTTTGGGTCTCTGGTTAAGGAAGTATTCAAAATCTGTTAAGCCCTGGGCATGAGGAATGTTGGTATAAAAGGAAGTAATATCTATGGTACAAAGCAGTATGTCAGAAGAAAGAGGCGGTAATTTACGGATGATTTCTAAGAGGTGGTAGGTGTCGCGTATGTAGGCAGGCAGCACTGGAACATGTGGTTGAAGGAAGGATTCAACAAAACCGGAAATGCGTTCAGTAAGAGAATTACTGATGGCTACAATGGGTCTTCCTGGGTTACCTGGTTTGTGGATCTTTGGTAATAGATAAAAGATCGGGATACGTGGACTGTCCAGGGTTAGGTACTTTATGGACATTTCAGATATGCCCTCACGAGGACCATTAGCGGTAATCAAATCGGAAATTTTCTGTTGGTTGGTGTAGGTTAGGTCTGTGGTGGTGGGATCAGATAGTTGACGGTAAGCCTCCTGGAGGTAGTCAGCTTTGTCTAAGACTACTGTAGTGGTTCGCTGGGAGGACCATTATGTAGGGCTTTGCGCTGGTTATGGGTTAGGTTACGTTGGTTGGTAATCTGATGTGAGAACTCACTATAGATGCCGGCAGAGATAACTGAGATGTAACGTTCGAGGGGATGGTTGCTAGGAAGTGGAGGTGGGTCTATGTTTGAGGGAGGACGGAAGTGTTCAAGGCTAGTATGAAGTTTATTAGAAGGTGTGTCTGGAATAGGTGGATTTTTGGCCCAAAAATAGCGCATATATATTTTGTTGGAAGGTTATGAACTTTATAAACCTATTTATTGATTTTGGGTCCGGTATAACCAGGGACTTGTTTTTGTGAGAAACTATTTATACAAAGGAATTGCCAGCATTTATCTGATAAAAAAAAAAGTTACTTCTGATCTCTCGTCTTATTAAATTTGACAGGTGTATTGTAGGTGCGCTCGCCCGAGGAGAGGTCAGCGTTAGGGGAAGAACAGTGAACTTTCAATTAGGACTGATCCCTGATTGGTGAAAAGAAAAAGGCGATCTCCTTTCTTGTTTACTTAAGTCATTTTCTATGCAGTCTGAAGAAGGAGACGGTGTACTTCCGAAACTGTTACACTTTAGTTTCATTTTGTTATTAAAGTATAATCAGCCTTGTCAGAAAGCTGTATTTTTCTTTACACCACGTTTTATATATACAACACAGATAAATGTTACACGTACATTATTGTTTTCCGAAGACTAAAAATCAAAATAAGGTTCTTATATTCATGTAGCACCAGTTTTACCAAATTCACTACATAAATGCACCAAGCGGCCGTAGCTCAGTTGGTAGCGCTTAGGTTTCGCATTCAGAAGTCTAAGGTTGGGCACCAGCAGCCGACGATGACGACTAAGGTTGTCCCCCAATCTCACCACGCGAATGCGGTGATGGTACTTAACCAAATATATAAACAATACGTAAGAAGTAATTGCGTCTAGCAGATACACTATATCATTACATTATTTTCTGTGTTTGTATTTATAGTTCGTAACCTCTCGAGCATACATACAGGACATTAATGCAGAACACAGCATACATACAGAACATTAACGTCAAGTGTTACATATTAGTAATACGAAATTTATAAAGGCAACTTATCATTCAAAGTGCCATATATCTAATTAATACAAGCATAGAACCAATCTTTACCGTTTCGTTATACGAGGGTAATTCCAAAAGTTTCCGGCCTGACATGAAATAATCGTGCCAATTTTAATGAGCTATTCGTGACATGCACTACCATCTATGGACAGTATATTGTACCAGTTTCAACTCTCTATCTGCATCCATTCGTTGGAGCCCGTCGTTTGAATCGGACGTTGAGCGCTCACTTGCTTCAATGTGAGCAGAAACGTGGTATTCTTCTAATGCGCGATAATGCTCCAGTCCACGCAGCAGCTGTTGTTGCCAAAAAGTGCTGTAACTTCACGGGGGCGATTTCTCATCCACATTACAACCCAAATTTAGCGCCTAACGACTTTTACCTGTTCTCTATACTGAAGAAAAAAGCCTTCGAGGAAGAAATTTTTTGGATGACAATGACGTGAAAGAAGCAGTTTTGAGCCATTTGCAGACACTACTTTTTCACGGGTATACAAACGCTAATTCAAAGAAGTGAAAAGAGCACTGAAGTAAAGGGTGACTATATTGAAAAATAACACTGGCGTTTTCTTTCTATTACCTCTAAAAGTTGGTCAGGCGGGAAACTTTCGGAATTACCCTCGTATATACACAAACTGCAGATATAACACATTTTTTGCGGGGAAAAAAGAACGTAAAAATTGTAGCATATGCTCCCTTCTTAGACATACTGACCGCATTGTATAAACATGTGACTTCAAGCGTCACTAAAAAAGAAAAAAAAAAGGCATATTCCTTTCGAAAAGGACGAGATGGCGTTGAAAGAAATCATCCGAATCTATAACAGCTGGCGTTCAAGGCAAAACGCCCCCAAATTTAAAGTTGTAGCGTTATTTCCCCGTGCTACTTATATGTAACAGAAGGCACTAAAGGGTTCAATTAATTGTTTCTACAATAAAATCAGGAGTCATAATTCAAAATAATAAAAATCACATACTTTCAAGCACCTTATTAATGTAATAACGAACACTTTTCAAGGCCACAGATTCAAGTATTTTCAAATACCCGCGACAACTCCAAGAATATACTCTCAACATAATACTAAGAAGCCCACACATTTCACTAGGTTATACGTACCAAAGTTTTCTCTTCACAAAAAGAAAAAAGTTTCTGCACTGCATAATTGACGCCTGAGTGAACCGCTAAACTATATAAATTTCCTTTGAAGAATGAGTCATATATCTCTTCATATACGTTAGGTGATACAACGGATATTGTCACGCACAGAAGATAAAAAATTGACTCGATATGAAACACTTCCGGAATCCTCACATCGCTACATTCTTCACAAGGTTCTTCATCTGTTACCATGGATTTATTTGGTAAAAAACATTCGTTCAACAGTTTGTTTGCAAGATTATCCATTAGTTTTGGTTCTGCCTTTTTCAACGTCACTAGAAGAATTTGTAACAATCCTGACGTCAGAATTGAGAACGGAAGTTCTGTTGGAAAAGAAAAAAAAAACATACACAAAAGGAATTAATGAGAATAAAACAGGTATTCGTTTACTACAGTAGAACCTCTGTAGTCCGACACTTCGCCAATCCGACGCCTGGATTTATTTTCTTTTCATATTTGCTCTTAGCAATACACAGTATTGCTTAAGATCTTTCAAAATAAATTTAACTTTTTCATTTAAATAGTGTTTTTTCATTGAAAATTCAGTAATCCGACAAGGCCCGGTCCATTATGTATCGGACTACCGAGAGTCTACTGTAATAACATTTCACTCGTTTTGAATTTGTTTACGGTATTCTGGCATCTATGGCTTAGCCAGAGTATTCTCGTTAATTTTGATCATACCACGTGTTACCACCTTACAAAATTGAATTTTATTTATGGCCTTTAGGCATCTCAGGGTGCAGGTTGATCTATCTATCTCATACATAAAACTTTGTATGTCTGCCTGGATGTTACGATAAGATAAGATAAAATTAATTTTATGGGCGGTAACAGCACTATGGCTTACGCCCGTCCCGATACGGGAAAGACCCTTATCTTGGTCATGTCAAAACTTAGCTGTTGATTAAAATAATAAAAAAGATGAAGATGTAAAAGGTCTTCACACTCAACCTACTGGTGTAAATGGCCAGTATAACGAGGATGCCCGTAAGACCATAAAACTTAACAGCTAAGGAGCATAATCATGTTACGAAAACAAATCTACACACATGCATTGATTTATACTAAATTTTGTACAAGTGTACCTTAGGTAATAGGGCAGGCTGAAAACATACTCCAACGGTTGTCAGTGTTGCCAACTCACTATAAAAATGCAATAGTTCAAGTTGTTTTCATATCATTGGATCTATCAGCACCAAACTTGGCATAAACATTATTCCAACATAATAAAAAAAACTGTGAGTTGTTCCCGTTCCCAAGCACCTCAGTTATCAGTGTTGCAAATGTAAAAATCAGTTTATACAAATGTTTCTACTTGTACAAATGTACACGCGTCCATTAATATACACTAAATTTTGTATATATGGGCCCCAACCAATTTCAATAATTAAGTATTTCAAATTGTTTCCATGCCGTTACACGTACACGTCGACAAGTTGTCAGTGTTGCCAGTCAGCTTCAAAAAAAATAATTTCAAATTGCTTCCATACCATTTTACGAATCCGCACCAAACGTGGCATTTCGTTACTGGGCCAGACCCTACAAGTACTCCAGGCGCCAAAGTTGTCAACAAATTAAAATATATATATATATATCACGTTGTTTCTATACCGCTGGACAAATAAGAACCAAATTTGGTATTTACGGACTGAAACAGATCATCCGTGAGCAACAGGCGTTGTGGCTGTTAGTGTTGCCAGTCCATTTCAAATATTCAATATTTCAAAATGTTCTATACCGTTGGACGTATACGCTCAAAATTTGGCATTTAGGTATTAAGACAGACCGTAGAGGTCGTGCGCCGCAAGCGGCGGAGTTGGGTATTGCCAACAATTTATTGTATTCACCCAGCATCAACGGGTGTGTATATCAGCTAATTTAATAAATTAATTTTAATAAATAAATAAATCTCGCCTAGAACACATGAAAATAATTAATAATACACAATGTTTCGTTCAATCCACTACACTTCGTCGGGTGATTAAAAAGGTAAAACAAACCATACAGACTGTGTGAAAGACTTCGCAAGCTAGGAAGGTGGTTCAGGTGTCGTCGGAAAGGACAAGGCGAGATCATTCATCCAGATTGCAGGGGCAGGTCCCTAGTTCCAGGGAGGAATTTTGATTTAGAAACTACTGGGTCTAGGAATGTGATTGAGGTGTCGTTGAAAGGGTCTCGTTGTAATATTTCCAACTAAATAGTGATCATCCAAATAGGACGTTTGCTGCTGGAGCCTAGCGGTAGCAGAAGTGCACAGTCCCCCGACTGAGACGCTCTATTCAATGACCCTCCACGGGACATAAACCTTTGACCACACCAACACACAGAGCATACTAACTTCTCTACCAAACCGGAAACCACAGCATCTGTACGTTTTACCTTTAAGCCACTCGACGAAATATTGTCAGCAAAACGTATGAAAAATCAGAACGCTGTGAAACGATTTACCGTACCACTGCCCTCCACTCCACAGATTTGCTCAGCAGCCGCTTTCGAAGTTAGCCTTTTTGTCCTTTCCATCAAAAAGCAAAGCACCACACAAATCCCCTGCTCAGAACAGACTTACGATACAACCTGTCGGTGTAAACACCCTTCCTCTACTATCTCTCCCGTTAAAGACGAAAAGCTGCATTCAAAAGACGACTCCTTAGATTAATTGAATTGTTATTAACGTCCTAAACGAGTTAGTAAGTTTCTAAAGATGGGACCTACAGTTTTTGATAAAGTGGGCTCCGAAACATTCCGTTCAATGGATCCCGGCGGGAACTGAACCCGTGAACAAGCGTAGAGAAAGCGAGCGCGCTAACCTCTCGAACACCCCGAGGTCAGGCTTCCTTGGAGTATCGTCTGTTGTCTCTCATAATTCCAGTTGCGCTGACAGTGCAGAATGTATGGAACAGCTTGGTAACACACATATTTAACTCAAATCTATGAACAAGAGAATATACATAACTGAAACATACCTGAGAATTGAGACCATTCCATGATCTTCTCCGTAAATTTACCTATCAATTCCTTGCAGTCCGAAGGAATGTTCTTTGATGATTGTTGCTGCATTGCAACGGTTAAATTCTCCTTCAGTGACTTGGAGTCTCGTGTAACTGCATCCAGGGATTCGCCAATTAGACACACTAACACTGTTCGAATGATATGATTTGCATATGTGTCCCACACAAATGCTTCCAGGTTATTCAATACGAATTTTCCTACCCTCAACAACCACTCTTTGTATTTTTCATTCTCAGGCTCCGGACACCCTTTTCCAATCTGAAAAATAAAATAATATATATATAAATATATAAGCACTAAACATAAATGCAGTATTAAATGAGAGCGTAAGAATTCTCCCTAGCACCCTCCCTTAGGAGGAAAAAAATATTTTGTAAGCTTCAGCAGCCAGTGTTGTGAAGTCATATAAACCGCTCTGTCGACAATTTTCAACTCAGGAACTATTAGAGCTAGGAAGGTGGTTGACATGTCGTTGAAAATGTCTCGGCGAGACTGGTTCAAATCCGTACAGATCATCCAGATCAGCGGGGGTTCTGAGATATGGGGCAGCGGGTAGAATTTTCAACTCAAGAACTATTAGTTCTAGGAAAGTGTTTGAGGCATCGTTTGAAAGGTCTCGCATTATCTTATCCATCGACACATTCATCACCCAAACAGGTTGCTCACTGCTGAAGCCTACTGAAGGCATTCGACTGAGCTCCGCCTCACTTGTTATGCCACGTTAGGATTTAAGTCCTGAAAGAAAATATCCCATCAGGTTGAGTTAAAACCCTGGGTTTTCGAAATTATTCTTCATATGTCATATATACTATATTTGAATTTAATTTTTACGGCCTTTAGACAACTTTGACTCATGCAAAATATATACTATATAGAAAAATAAACTAAAGTTTTATCAAAATTCGATCGCTTTTAACCCATCAAGAAATCGAACACTAATCGATTAGGTTCCAATGATCGGTTCAAGTTCGTAAACTATCGAATTGTTACCTCTTTGTACGGACCTATGGTTTCCTATACATACTTACGTCTCCTCACTAATCAATCTTGTTGTTCTGTGCAATGTAGAACCATTAACTCTTTTAATAACCTCTCACTAACTCTTTTAATCTCACACAGACTACTTACGGTCAGTTCTACCATCGACCGCTAAACTTTTAGTCAGCGATAAGTTCAGGCCAAGTCTGATTTTGGCCAATGAGAGAGAGTACGCAAAATGGGAGTTGGCCTCAACTTAGCGCTGAGTAGAAGTTTAGCGGCCGATTGTAGAACTGACCCTTAATGTCAATGAAAGAGAGTTATCATTAGAGAAAGTACACTGGACTGACGACAGAAATACTTTAAATCTGTACTCAATTTGGACAATTCTTGACATTCAGCATACTATGGTAAATATCAGTTGCCCCAACTTTCATACAATACCCAAGAATTAAAAAATATTGAAGTACTTACATCATAGAAGTACGATTCGTAAATTGTTATGAAGTTAATTTACGGCATTTACACATCTATGGCTAGGATAGGGTATGGAAAAGGATGAAGGAAAGAGGCGACCAGGGCCTTTGAAGGTGTCACTTGTCTGACATGGCTGAGGAAATAACTCAGTCAAGTTGTCAGGCTCCTGGTATCGAATCTAAGGCCCGTTTTCATAGACATTTCTTGAGTAAATTGGCTCGACTTAAGTTAAAATTCGTTTCATAGTGGTTACCTTCGAGCTCAACCTTCGAGGAATAACTTGGCCAAGACAAGTAGCGTTTTTTCCGACTTCCTTGGTTAATGATTTCAGTTTCATAGACATATCTCAAGACACTGCTTGTGCGTGCTTGTTTCATAAAGGATTCCAAGACTTGGCTGAGTAAAGGAAAGCAGTATTTTTTTACGACTTGGCCAAGGAAGGTCGGTGGCAGTCTTGAGTTGCTATCAAACAGAAAAATGGATGATTGGGCATTAAATTGATATCGTTGGATGGAATTGTATAAGGAAAATGATAAGTATCGCCTACCAAAGCGTTATGTTAGGAATTTTCTGGCCCCGTTTAATTAGTGGAATGAAAGAGAATTCAGAAGGAGGTACCGTTTCACAAAAGAAGTTGTCACGCACGTTATTACCAAACGTCTTACATTAGCTCCCGTGATACCCGTGAATTGTGTTTCGAGATACGTGGAATCCAGAACACGCAATGAGGACATTAGTATTCCTCCTCATGGTACCATTCGTATGAGTTGATCAAATCAAGTAAATTTTTTTTTAAAATTATGAAAATATGGCATATGGCTGATCTAAAGTGATATGTATCCTAATTCTAGACTAAAATTTACGAGATGCATTTACGGGTGTAGGAAAGCATTATAGGGCTATGCTATGTACAAGGGGCATATTGATTTTCCATACCATAGCAACAATTGGCTACCATAAACTGCACCATATCCCATAGTGTAGATTGACTAGCTTGTAGGCATCTTGTTTGGATCTCAACCACCATCAGCTCAGGTCGAAAATGCTTCTTAATATAAAAAGGTGGATAAACTTCACTTCATAGCTCCCAGTTTCCGCTACCAATTCAGCCATATGTACGTTCTATACCTTTTATATCCTTGCGAATAATTATCACATGCACCTTTATAGGTACATAGCGTCAACCAGCTTTCAAAGAGTTAGAGAAAGCTATTTCACTATCGTTTGGTAAAATACACAATATAGCTGAGTAACGCATAGCCCTAATAAGCATGGTGGTGCGGATGAATACTTATGGCGACATTTCGTGTTATGAATAGCACATATCAGTATTTACCACAAAAATAGGGATCTCGAGCGAGTGGAGAAGGTTAAAGTCTTTATTAAACGCGATGTACATGGCGCTTAAAACGCACTGAAGCTAAATAGTCTCTAGGACCTTTCGTTCTTTCACTCTTACATGCAAACTTGCTTGCTTTGCGTGCGATTTGGGTGAGTAGCCAATTGAAACGCGTGTTTTATTGTAAGGTAAGTGTGACACCTGTTTCAATTGGCTATTCACTCAAATCTCACGCAAAACAAGCAACGCAAACTTGAATGTAAGGCAGCCATTAGGCGTCTATTTAGAATGCGTCGGGCATTCCATTTGGAACCATAAATGGAGTAGTCATAGGTGATGTCTGTTAAAAGTGATGCGCATTGCGTATAACGAGACACGTCTAACCTACCTTTTTCTAACAAGTCTCCGTTCACCATCGCTCACTCGACATACTGTCCGTCATTTTTGTAGCAAAATATCAATGGCGATATGGAAATAAACATACCACTATGACGTAGCATTACCATGACTCCGATTTTAACTAAATAAATTGCCAACTGTTTTTGATATGTACTGTACGGTTTCCGCGATATACTGTAGCTGCCAGAGAATAATGTTTTGTGTAAATGTAAACGGTCAAGAAAACGCGGCTTGCTAACACGCTGCTCAAACTTCGCTTGTTTCCATTGCCAACCTATCTTTTCATTTTAGTCCTTGATAACCGATTATTGTTTATATTTCTTAAAGATTTTCCGACAAAATTATTTAAAATGCAATTATTCCTACAATTTATTTCAGTTGAGAAACATTTTGGCCTAATAATATATAATTCTGATAAACAAATAAATTATTTTAATTTATAGTCGCGTGTGAATATGGTGCAGTTGGCAGCGCTGGTAAAGATCATTAACTTTCTGTGACTTCAAGCAATATCCTTCACCAAGAAGCACTTACGTTGCTTCGCGAAGATAATGCTTGGCAAAGTAAATTCGAAGTAACCACTATGAAACAGTGTCAGACTTGAGACGATTACCACTGACTTGGCGAAGTAGTTCCCAAGCTCTAACTTGAGTACCTAACTATGAAAACGGGCCTTAGACCTTCTCGAAGGCAAAGCCAACGCTCTACCAACTGAGCTACGGCCGCTTGATATAACGTAAGTGTTGTACTCTACTGTCAAGTTTTCCACAACAAAACACAAGGCCATGTATTAATATTCAGTATTTCGTTGATAGTCTGCTCTACCTAGTTGCTAGCAGCTTTGTCCACAAGAATTACCAACACTAACTAAAAATTAAACGGGGTGGTACGACAACCCCCAGGTCAGACGGCTGTATTGCATTCAAGCAGAGAGTTACGAGGTCAGCGCGAGGCCTCCGCAACTGTGTGTCTGCCTTTCGTGAACACTGTCCGTTACTTCTTTTATTTAAGTAACTCCCCAATTGTCTCCACAATGTTGAGTCAACACCATATAGTTTTGAGCCACCGGAAATCGAACCCGGGACGGCTCGTACTAAAAGCGAGAGCGCTACTGATTAAGCCACGCAGAAGGCTCATCACGACTGAAACAACAATACTGACCGTCATGCGTTTAGCCCAGTATGAGCTTCAACTCATGCTGAGTTTTCCATCAACCCTTTCACACCTGATTTCTACCTACAGAAGTTTTACATGTAGTGTAAAATGTCTGCCCCTGTCTTTGAGTATGTGATAAAAGTCAACAGGATACAGTGAAATATTATGAAGCTTTTTTAAGCAACACGTCTAGGGAGGACCTTTTCTACATGGTATTTAAGATGTTGATGCATGGTGTTTACAGAACGGAGACTTATTTAACGTTTCTCTTCCAATTTTAATCGTAGCAGAAGTTCCTTGTAGGTTATTTCATTACATATCACTAAAATACAGCTTAAAATAATTCTACTTACTGCAGTTAATTGCAGCATTTTAGCATTAAGTTGATGATCGATGTTTTATTAGGAGACAAGTACATACCCCGAAGACCCCTGAGTAAGATGAACCGACGCTGGTCATTTCTTTTCTTCGGACTGAACATGCACCCATGACCTAAGCTAGTGAGGCAACATTCTCCTGCAAGCACTCTGCTGAAAGAAAGGTAGCAGCCACGACCTTAATTTAGGTACCATTCTAACATTCGCGAAACTAAGGAAAACCTCAGTTGTGATTGCTAGCACCGTTTCAAAGTCCGCAGCTGAAATCTATAGACTACGGGAGCTGGATGAACCGATGGTAGTTTGCGATTGCATTCCATAGGATGATGTCCTAAACATAGGACTACAGTACAGAGTGGATTCCGAACCACTGCCTTTAATGTGCTAGCACCAAAAATTAACGCGGAATTCCCTGATTGAATCCTACTACTCGTTCACCGGCAACATCTTTAAAATTATGGTAACACAGAAGCTATGGTGTCAAGCCCCATTAATATAATCATTTTATTAGAATGTTACTCCACCTTATTCCCTGTACATTTAATATTTAGTAAATTACTTAAAGTAAATGATAATGGCTTCCAGATACCTGAGCTCTATTCGATACCACTTCCAGAAGCTTCTGTAACACATGACTTGCATACGTGTCGCAAGCTAGTGTTCGTAGATCTTCTCCAAATGCTTCCATCACATGGTTCAAATCTTCATCACTGGCCTCGACGAAAAGCTTCTCCATAACTTTCGACGCAACTTCATTGCAAGAATAATTCCTCTCCATGCCTTTCACTTCTTCAAATACATTGTGAATAAAAATATCTGAAACAAAGGAATTAACAAATACAGCATGTACAATTTTCATTGGGGTAATTATATTGGAATGTATTACTTATTTTGAGTATAAGTAGCTCCCTGTAGTACATTTTAAATGTTTAACTTAATTCAGTTCGACGAACGCTTCGTCTTCTCACTTCACACATCAACTGAATGGTCTTTAGGCATCTAAGGCTCAGGCCGGGATATGGGGGAGGAAGGATTAGGTCAGGGCCTATGTTGAAGGTACCATCCTGGCATTTACCTGGTATGACGGAGGAAAAACTCTAGAAATACTTCAGTCAAGATGGTCGGCCGCTGCGATCGAACCCACGACCTCCCGCATGCTACGCCACCATTCTACCACTGAGCTACGGCGGCTCGGTATCAACTGAGTAAGAGTAACAAGTAAGTAAGAAAACTCAAATACGAAAATATAAGTAGCAGAAGAAACACGAGGAATAAGAAGTCCTCACGGCGTAGGTATGTCATTATTGCGTAATTGAGACTATTCGGTTTGACATAGGACTGGATCATAACAGTAGTCGGAAGGGAAGCTGTAATACCGTCGTGACGTAATACGTGCGCTGTGAAGAAAGTTGGCTCGGTGGATAAGAAGGTTCCTTGCTAAGAAAAAGACCTGGGTTCGAATCCCGGTGTATTTTTTCCTTCGTTTTTTCTTTCCCAAACATGATTCTATCTATTCATTGATAAGTTAGTTACCAAGAGTTAGGTTAGGTTAGAAAAATCAGATTCGATTCTTTTCTTTTTTTTTCTCATTATGCACGTGATAGTACGATTATAAAAAGCCATCAGACAGAACAATGTTTGCCAGCCACCTCAGCTAGCAGCAGGGTTGGAGATTTTCTTTAAAAATCTGTGCTCAGGAGTATTTCTTTAGGTTTAACTTGGGGGAAGGGAGGGGGGGGGGACAACTGCTCTTTTTTTCGGAATTTAGAAATAAAATACGAATGCATGTAAATGTAAAGTTGGTATAGATCCAGTCGGTAACGGCGACTCATTACTATGGGA
>JAGDQP010007948.1:1670-16328 GCA_022664845.1 Lepisma saccharinum | reverse complement strand
AAAGTTGGTATAGATCCAGTCGGTAACGGCGACTCATTACTATGGAATCGGGGGGCTTGGAGCGGGCCTATTCTGTGTGGGGGGTCATATGATGGCCTTGGCACCGAATTAAAGCTGCGGCGTAGTTCGGAGCAAAAGATAATTGTAGGTCCCGGTAATCCGTATACACCAGGTTTGATTGAGGAAAACGAGAAAGGAACCCCATTTGGGATGGTTTCACTAGTCCGCCTGAGCAGGATCCGAATATTTGACATCCCTCAGCTCTCCCAGTGTCACTTGGCCGTCCTCCACACCAACCACCAGCCTATAATAGACGGAGTATCCATAGTGATGTGTATATTTTTAACCATTATTCTCTGATTTCATGTCGGGAAGGGCGTAAGCCATAGTGCTGTTACCGCCCATAAAATTCATTTTATCTTTATCTAACTTCCTGATTAGCTCTGTGCTTCTGTGGATAGCAAGTGTTGTATCAATGATAGTATATAGTATGCGTTTTGAAAATTTGTTGTTATTATTATTGGTAACAATATTTCCAGATTCTAATAATTAATTTCGCATAGAATGTGATATTACAAAGATATTAATAATTTTCATATTACAAACACGTAGTTTATAATAATAATATGATGATAGGTGTTCTGCCCGAAGGTCATTAGGCTAGGTAAACTGATGGTAGTTTGCAATTTTTTCCATCAGATGAAGATGGCGTCCTACGGACGGAACCAACAGTTGAACGTGGGATGAACCACTTGTATCCCCCATAGGGATGTCGATCCGCTCGGCTCGAGCGGCGAGTCTAACGGTCGAGCTCGACTCACTGTAACCGAGTCGCAGCGTGAGTCTGAGAAGCGATTCGGCTCGACTCGAAAAGTTCCAAGTACCGACTCGATTCGAGCACATAGTGAGCGCCGACTCGAGTCGAGTCTGACCGATGACGTTGACATCTCTAGTCCCCCACGGGAATCGGACCCCTTTAATGCAAGGCATCGAGCATTACCACTCAGACACAGGCCTGTTATTGTTCCTAATTAACTTGCCTGGATTTTTACTACAAATGCAATTGAGAATACGTATATGTTTTTAAATTAGAAAATATTGATCTTCAATGGCTATAAAACCAGACTCTCACCACAGGGGACATTATTATATGATATACCTCAATAATTTCGTTTGATTCATTATACTACCACATCAGGTAGTAATGTTATAGAACTGTCATTTTGGACCGTAGTGGCTCAGCAGTAGAGAACTCACCCCTGGACTACGCTTCGAACCATATGGGCTCTATGGTGGACAAATATCCTGTGCATAGGTTACCTCGGGGTCCTCAAGTTTTCTCCAACTTTCTTCATTCCACCAATGTACCTATAATTATTCATTCGACCAGAGCCAAAATTGCTTCAAGAATTCAAATGGTAATTCTGTGTCCAAAGTACCTGTAAAACATACAATCTAATAGATCGATTTAATTTGTTAATAAAGGGTGAAAGTAAAGAGTATCAAAAGCTATATAACTAGTTACAAGGTCTAGTAGTTCTGGTGGGTTACGAAATCTAACAGTTGAAAAAAAAATGGTACATAATTGTTTGTATTTGGTGAACTCACTGACTCGCATACTTTCTTGTATTTCTATATCACAAAGGTAAAATGTACATCTTAAAAAAAAAAAAAAAAAAAAAAAAATCTAGAGTTATGACAGTTGTGATCCGCGTTTTAAACATCTACAATGAAATAGTTCTCATTATTATAAACATATATGGCGTGCCATCATTTCAGTAATCATTTACAAACAAAAAAAAAAAAGTTTTAAAAATGAGGGCTTTCCAAGTTAGCTCAACTTAAACAGACAAAAAAAAAACAGGTCTGGGTCCAGTATGGCAACCCCTGGCTGGTTGTTGGCCGGAAACATGGGGAAAGTTATAAACTGAATATTCGCCATTGAATTGATTTTATTTATAGTTTTTACGCATCCGTCAGGATAGGAAGCTGTTGGGATCGTTCTTAGGGCCTTCCGAGTTTCTATTATAATCAACAAAAGTTCCAACTCCGGAATAAAATGTCAACTCTTGTACACATAAAAAGTATTTTGCAACTAAACATATTTCCCTGAGCGCGCTTTCTTAAAGATTCCTAAGGATATTGGAATCCTTGCATCTTACACAGTGATTTGAACGATATAAATTCATTCGATATGATTGAGAATCGCTTCCCTGTTTATCAATGAGTTCTACATTAGTGATTGCCGGTTAAGTAAATTTAAGTTACGGATAGGAAACTAAGTTATTGCTTATGTAAGGGAAGCTCCAATAGAAGAGCAGGTCTATACTATGGACAAGTCACTCCCAATTTTCTCGTGAAGCCGAAAGGGCTGAAGGAAATAGTTACGGAGACGTTCTCAATAATACACAAAGTAGAACCCCACAACCACCACCACCCGTACTCTAATATTTCAAGCATAAAATACTTGTAACTTCGTACATGGTACAGGGCTGTTCCATTGTACGTATTTTATTGACCTTGTACTCTTAACCCATATGCTACGTTTAGATTAGAATGCATCAAAAAGTTAACACTACAGGGGCCATAAATTGCTTACAATGGAGCAGATCCCATGGCACATTAAAAGGATAAACTGTACTTTCGGTTTACCGCTAACGTCAGCTATTTAGTCGTATATACGCTCTATGCCACTAACTTTCTCATGAATAATTTACAGATACTCCTAGAAACACATAGTGATAGCCCAAATGTTACGAAAAGGCATGTATCATTATTATTTCGTTAAATACGTACTCGAGTTGTTCATCACATGAAAACATTGCGGCTCCCTGAGGAAAATTAATGACATCACTTCGGACTATGAATTGCACATATTTTTCTACACTTACAACGCACTCAATGTCGAGTGAGCGAAGACAGCTTATTTATATTGGGGGGGGGGGGAGGTCACTTTACATATGACGCGCACAAAAAGGAAAATCTATAGGACAATGTAATACTTGCAACGTGTGTGTGTAAGTGTTGAAACGTAAAATACAACAAACTTACGAGCCATGGAATTGTGAAATGTACTTGTGAATATTTAGGTGCTTGCGCGCTGGGGGCGAACACATGGAATGATTGTTAAACATCATGTGCATCGCATATAATGAAAAAGAAACAGAGGTTCTAGTCCCATATCGGGGGATCAGCCTAACCTAACCAAGAAAATAATGAAAAAAAGAAAAGTGTTTAAAAATCTTATAAATTTATGTTGGCCCCCCGATACGAAATTTTATCCGAAATAGACTGACTAACCAGTCTTCGCTCTCTCGATGTGTCCATGATTTCTGTAGCAAAATACGTCTTATTAACAACACGAATTTATGCCATTAGTATTCCTCCGCATGCCGCCATCCTTGTTCTCAGTTGATCAACTCGAGTGCACATTTGGCGACATAATGATAACACAAGACTTTTTCGTGACACTTTTTGGATTGTCACACGGTGTTCATTGCAGCCTGTGACAATTACATGCAAGCGAATGAGTAGTATAGAACTTACATATGGCTCAATCGCTAGCGGAATCTGCGACCCATCAAATCAAGTTTATCCCCCTTTAAAATTATGCCTTTAACACTCATACCATGTGTTTTCCCTGAACTCCGAAGCTGCCATATAGTCCCAGGTACTTTTTAGCTCTCACTGTTATTTATTTATTAGAAGTTAGCACGGATACAGCAAAGGTCATTTTACACCGTTCTTGTAACAATGTGATATAACAATCATAACCACAACAACAAATAATTATACAGTAGGAATAAGTTGTTTTTTTTTTTCTTCTTCATTCCAGATTCTTATAGGAATATTTTAGAAGGTTACTTTTACTGAGGCAAAAATCTGGTGGCAAAGGAAGAGTATTGTAAAGATATGACAATATGTATACGAGAGATCATTGGACCAAGCACAATCAAGGTTTTGAGAGGTAGAAATGGTGTTGGGAACGGGCATTTTGTCTGGGTACTCTCAGGTTAAAAAGCGGAAGAAGGTCGCTGGTCTTGAGTGTGTACTGCATTATTTAATCAAGAAATTTTAAGTCTATGTTTTTCAAGTCAAGAGAAATCAAAATATCTGCGTTACAATCATGTTGAAGATTGGGTATCCTGTGTTGCATAATACGAATAAAGAAATTTTGTACAATTTAGATGTTAGTTTCACAAGCCATAGATCAGTTAGATTAACAGCACTCTATAGTAGGGAGTACACAAGTGAGAAAATATGACCGAAGAGCTCTGAAATCTTTAATATCCGTAAACCTGAAGAAAATTCCAAGAAGTTATAAGTGCTTTAGAAGTTATGAATTCAATGTGAGGAGTAAAATTGAGTTTATCATCAAATATGATACCAAGGTCTTTGTAATGGTCTACCCATGGTATCACAGATGAGAATAATGCTTATGTACATTTTCTGGTATGGGTCTTGAGTGAGAAACGCATTGCAGAAGTTTTGCACGGACTGACTTTCAGTAACCAATTATTGCACCACATTTCAACAGAATCTATACCGGCTTGAAGAAAGAACGTGTCTTCTGTAGATTTAATGGTCTTAAAAGTTTTGCAGTCATCAGCGTAGAGAAGTACAGAACAGGAAATATGTATCTTTTCACATAAATCATCTATGTAGAGGGAAAATATTAGGCACATACATCACTTGACACCTTGTTATATTTTGCGTTTAAAGACTCACGCGTTTCCCTTGTAAATTTAACATTTTGAGGTGAACCTAAAGTTATATGGTGCTGTTATAGTTTTACATCGCCAAAAAATGGAAAATTTACAGGAAGGTGTCTTATGTAAAATGTGCGCTGCGCTACTTTTCTAAAGTGCCTAATTACTGTAAATAACGAAGGTTTCTTACCCGCTTAAAAGGGCAATGTTCGGCCATTGTAAGGAAAAGACGATGTGAGTACCGATCGCAGCGCCATGAATACGACTCCCTTGCTGTTGCAAATTAGCTGGGAACTGGTAACCTCTTGTAGTCGCGTGTGCAATAAAAAACACCGCACCTGACCTTAACTAACCTCCGAGTGCCCTTGGTCACTACTTTTATTAAATTTCCTAATGCGTGTAAATAACAAAGATTTCTTACCCGCTTCAGAGTGCAGTGTTCGGCCACTGAAACAGTGGTAACCTCCTGGAGTCGCGCGTGCAATAAAAAAACACCACACCTGACCTTAACTAACCTCCGAAAGCCCTTGATCACTACTTTTATTAAGGTAAGTGCAGATGTTTTAAGTGTCTATACGGATATCCAAAGCATTGTAAGTGTAAATGAGGGAAAATCCTGAAAACGTGCGTATATGGCCCGAAGTGCATATAGTATAATAGTACGGGAATGGGATGTTCAAGCCGCTATGCGCGCAGAAATTTAGCTTTCGGAAGTGAAATAGAAAGGAACAGTGAAAATCCGAACGAGAAATATCAAGTGGTTGTCTGGCGACGTAAAACTATAACTGCACGAGTAATATTTACCCCCACTAAGGTACTTTAACACAGATTCGAGTGCATGTTCGTAATTATTTCCGAGCTGAACGCTTAACACTCCCTCTATCAGTGACATTAGGTCTGAAAAGTGGCCACTTTACCCTACTGAGAGTTAAGGTCAAGCCTTTATGACATCTGAGGTTATCAGTAATCCATCCGATTTTATTACTATTACTTGATACTGTTTACTAATTACTACACAGGTCCATTGTACCAAAACTGTTTACATACCCTTTTCCTCGGCTGTTTCAAACTCATTTTGACTAAGAAGTTCAAGAACTCGTACTAAATAGTGATATGTGCTTTCTCCTATATCATATCCTCGTCCGAAGTTACTTCGTCTTCCAAACTTCTTAATCCTCTGCATCAAAGACCTCTTTTTAGATCTCCTCGCAAAACTTCTCACATGTTCCTTGTCCATGTTGTTTTACTTGTTTACGAAACGAAATAAATGCGTTCCACGCTGTTTGTTTGTTTGAATATTTCTAGTGTTACCAGGTCTGTAGCACTGTCAGAACTTTTTTTAAAATCGAGATACGAAATACAAAATACAAAGACAAGAAAATAACTAAATTGCGCAATGACACCACCACAAATGTTCCGTAAAAGGTATTCCTTGTCGATACGCTTCTTGACAAAATTCTGAAAACATCGCAAACAGGAAGTTCCCCTTATATGGGCAATATCACGGATCTTTCCGGCACCCAACAATGCCGTTAAATGTCTCCAAACATAAAAACGCAGTGGCGTTGTAGTTGAAGATCGTGGAGGTCTTCCAACATATTCTCGTCTACAAATCCATCTACCTGGAAGGTGAACATAAAAAAAATAAAAAAATAAGAATGTTTCCTTGGTGGGGAGGTATTCCATAATATTAAAAAAAATCTGTAAAGATATATTATCATCTGTAAGCAATGATGGAACAATTGCCAATGAAAACTAGACCAAGAACATGTTTTAGCAATACCTGTACCTACCATCCTGCTTGGATCTGTCCAATCTGCCGGGTTCGGATTGCCAGGTTCTCACGTTCAGCTGTGAATTTATTTTATTCAGAGGAAAGTTAACGCTTTAATTTTCCGAGACCTCTTCGTAAAACTCAACTCAACTCATAGATTGACTATGAGTCTAAGGGAAGCACATGGAAACAAGGCGTGGGCAAGGGCGCCGATACCAGGGGGGCTTTGGGGGCCCTGCTCCCCCAAAGTTGAAGTTGTTCCCCCTAATAGGGGGACCAAAATGATAAGGTGAAGTCGGTTCTCCTATTTCTACAGTGCATGGTCATTCGTTTTCCCTTTCTACTAAGCTTATCTCCCTTTGGCAAATCTATTTCATTGATAAATCCCTCCCTGAAACTCGTGTGCTACAGTACTTATATAAATTACATCACGTACAATATCCCTCTCCTGGCTAAAGGAGTTAATTCGTGCATTGCTTGTGCTTTTTCTTGAGTTTCGTGCATAGCATCGATAAAGACCATTTAGTAAGAAAAGAACAGAAAGAATGAAAGAAAAAATGAAAACGTATTTTCTGTCGTATAACGCTTGGAACGCCAAGATCGGGCCATAAATGACCCATACAGTCAAAATATAATTTTTCTTCATTAGTCGTTAAATGGAAGAGTAAAATTCTGTATATTCTTCACGTACGTGTCCAAAAATCTTATGATATAAAATGACGTTAAACACATGTATTTATTGTGTAATAATTTAAGAAAATAAAGCATGAGTCAATTTGACCCAATCTTGACGTTTTGTGTAACTACTTTTAAATGTCATTTTATATTAAAATAACAAGTTGTTGTCGGTTCTAATGATCACACGTCTCTTTCCAAAAGATCTACACTTTATAATTTCTCAATCAAGGAGCGAAGAAACGTGGACAGTGCTGCTTGTATAGCGGGAGAGACAAGTACTCCGCATACTGTCAGCAATGTAATCGCTTCATTTGCAAGAATCAGAATACAATAGATACGGCGTGCTTTACATGTGAGAGTCAGGGGGTTTGATTCTGGTAATTTTATATGTAGTACTTTATATGTGTAAAAATGTAAGAGACTCATGGTGCCTTCATTTTTGTGCAGCCATGGAAATGGTTACAAGGTTAATATGATGTATTAATTTTTCTGTATTTTTCATTATTTTGTAGTATCCGTCAAACTGCTGTTTGGATGCAATTATTGTTTACCGTTAATACCGTAATTTTGAGTTTCTAATACAACATATAAATAGGGAAACTATATACAGCGCGTAAGAGAAGTATTTGCACAATTCAACAAAGAGGAAAAACAGACTGTATTGCACGTAAAACACGTAAAAATACTGTTACTCAACCAAAAAACAATAAAATAACTACTTGAAACTTGTTCTAAGAAATTAAAAAATCGTTTAAAACTAGACAAACTGCAGTTTCTAACATACACCCTGACTCCTTCCCCCACCCCATGTTTATAGAAGAAGCTTATCATGGTACACTTAATTTCATTTTCAAGAATCGATAACACTGAACTTCTTGCAAAATAAATATTAATTATACTAAATATTTCAAAACAATTGAGGATATTAGTTTATCTTCACTGCAAAAAACTGGGAGGGCCCCGGCCTAGAACCGCCTCTGCATAGTACCCCTCTACGATCCTGCTGAAACTGCCGTTTGTAGGGGTCAATTTCTGATCACGAAATATCTGACTAATCGATCGTTGACACCCTTATTAATCAACACACTCCTTTGCTAACCAAAGCGTGCTACGGATTGGCGACTCTGCAAGAGTGTCGAGTATTGTTACACCTGTTTCTTCAGTGGTGGCAGGTCTAGGATGGCCGAGTTGTGGGCGGCCTATCGTCCACTGATCTCTTCGAACTTTTACGGTATGCGACGGAAAGTCTTTTAAAGAAACCTCGTTCATTAAAATAATTCTTAATGTCATTTGAGCTTATCTTGGTCAGACTTTAGGACGATCTCGATTTGTTTCTCAGAATCCACACGCGTTAGAGCGTTGTTTACTCCGCAGAAACAGAAACAGAAACAGAAAGTTTGGTAAGTCAGGGTCCCCGGATAGTCCCGCCCTGAAGTGTGATCGCTCTGCAACTTCTACTGACGACCTCTGCGTGTATCCATGAAACTACAGTCTCTGTCGTGGATGTGGATGCTACGGTTTATATCTTAGTGAAGACATTTATCGCGAATCGGTTTAGTTTAGTTTATTGGCTTCTTTTACATGGCGAAGTTAAGGCTGAAAGAGCCTTATCTACCACTTGACCATGCTACAATGTTTTATATAAGAACAAAATACAGAATAAGAACAAAATAATAATAATAATATTAAAAAAGGAAAGAAAATTACATCTAAAAATAAGTACACACCCATACACACTACGATATAAAACATTGATATACCGGCAAATACCGGTGTCTACAGATTTTAACATAAACTGATCGTGTACACACTATATCATAGTGTAGAAACTTATGTACTTACTAAAATTGTATTTATATATAAACAAATGAAAGCTGTCAGGTGGAGTTTATCGGTTTAATCAATTCTTGACAATAGATATTTTTCCATCGACTTCCTGAAGCATTTCACTGTCCCTGATTCCTTAAGATAATCGGGTAGGCTGTTCCAAATGCGAATAGAGGTAACTGTGAAGGATTTGTTAAAGAAGTTAGAGTTATGTTGAAGGATAGATAATAACATGTTTGCTCCTGATCTTGTGTTGTGTCCATGACGGGCATTAAGAGATTGAAAATGTTGAAAAATATAACTGGGCTAGCACGCATTGTTTTAAATAATATTACTGCTGTGTGCGAAGCTCGTCGCTCGTCTAGTTTTAGAAAGGATAGCTTTCGATGCGTATATAAGAGAAGAAATAAGGAGAAACAAGAAGACAGGAAAGCGCGAGAAGAGTTTTCTTGATACAGGAGGAAAAACAGAAAATGCAGGCTTTCATATATCAAAGTTAGGCTGAGAACAAGTAAAACATTGTATTGGTCGCAAAACGTTAGCCTAACTTAATGTATCATATAATCCCATTCCCTTTATATATATAAAAAAAAAATATTGAGTTCAATTCAATTCAGTATAACGACCGCCAAGATGGCGTCTGTCGCCTGTCGGTTGAGCTTGAGGACACACAAATATGAAGATTTCCTTAGGTATAACATGTTTCTATATCATGTATAATTTTGTCCTGCAGAACTCAGTTCAATGTCAGATGTCGCAAGGATATTAAGGCGACTTTTTACGTACCCTTAAGTAGAGAAATCGCATATTATTTTCAATCATCTAATTTCTCCTAAATATGGTTGCAAATCTTACAAATTCGACCCTCTTCCTTTCACGAATTGAATTATATTTATGGCTTTTAGGCGCCTAAGACTCAGGCCGTAATAGGGGATAGGAAAGAATTCGGGAAGGTGTCGGCCAGGACCTATGTTGAAGAAACTATTCCTTTTACATCGAAGACTATAAAGTGTGAAAGTTTCATCAAAATTCGAGGTGGGAATTTGGATGGCGTTCCATGTAAGACCATTTTCTTTCTTTTTCTTTTTTTTTTTACATTGCTTATAAATTTGTTACCGGATTTTTTTTTGGGGGGGGGTCTAATTTATCCTATACTTCTATTTACTTCCAAAGTGCTTGCGGGTATTTTTTATTCTAATTCCCTGGAAACCAGTGGCGAATCCAGAGAGGGCTTTGACTTATTTGAGTACAAATCTAATTTGCCTAGATACAGTATATCGACTTTTGGGAATGTAGGATTCATATTCCGTGATAAAACTTAATAATAACAAAGGAAATGGGATAAATTTATACTAAAAATCATTTAGCAGGAAGATATCAGAAAGGTCCCTAGTCTATTTTTCAGACTTGCGAGCCCCCTAACGAAAATCCTAGAACCGCCGCAAGTTGAAAACAATAACGTGTCCTTACGAGCTTATATAAACTTTGCATTGAATGGGATTGTGTAACAGTACAAAAATCTTCCGGTCGGAAGGTATCTGCGCAATCATAAGCAAACGGAAGCTCTTTTCACCATAACTTCATGAAAGAGTATTGTGCATGTCCTTGAAATAGTTTAGGTTGTAAAAAAAAAAGAGATACAGTGGAACCTCGATATATCGAACCTCAAGGGGACCGAGAAAACTTCGAATTATCGAGGACATACACGTTAAAAATGTAACAGATGAAGCCTTGAAGTTACTAGGATTCGTAATTAGGACGGGAAGAGAATTCAACAATATATCAACATTGGAAAAAATTTACTATGCTTATGTTCGCTCCAAGGTAGAATATGCTTCTTCTATTTGGAATCCATATCAATTGAAACATTGCCAACAATTAGAGAAAATCCAATCAAAATTTCTTAAATTCCTGACTTTTAAAGAAACTCGAATCTATCCCGCTTATGATAGTTACAATGCAGTCATTAAGAACTTTAATATTCAGAGCTTAGAACAAAGGCGCAACATTGCTGATCAGTTATTTCTTCAAAAAATTGTTCAAAATAAGTTAGATTGTATGGATTTAGTTTCGACATTACAGTTTCGTGTCCCATCATCTAAAACTCGCGTTAATAATACTGATCTCTTCCACTGTAAAAAGGCAAGAACCAATATCTTGATGAGGTCACCAATCTGGAGTATTTGTACTATATATAACAAATTATGTACAGTTCACAATGATCTGGACGTATGCTTTATGTCGCCTCAAGAATTTAGAGATGCAGTTGTCAATAAACTGTACAACTACTTTGTAAAGCTCAACACTATAATTAGGCCATTGCCTGTTGTGTTGTCACTAAATAAATAAATTTCGATATACCGAGGTTCGATTTATCAAGGTGATTTCTGACTGACTGCGATATATAGAGGTATACAACAACAAAAACAACGGTCATTGGATGCGTTTCTCATCACTAATTTGATGTAATTAAAAGGTACTGTATTTTATTCTTTTTAAATGTCTTTGTTTTATTGTATTACAGACTGTTACAGTGATACAGTCAAGGGCGCCGATCCCGGGGGGGGGCTTTGGGGGCCCTGCCCCCCCAAATTTGAAGTAGGCCCCCCTAATGGGGGGCCCAAATCATAAGGTGAAGTCGGTTCTCCTATTTCTACAGTACATGGTCATTCGGTTTCCCCTTCTACTAAGCTTATCTCCCTTTGGAAAATCTATTTCATTGATAAATTTCTCCCTGAAACTTGTGTACTACAGTAGTTATATAAATTACATCACATATAATACCCCCTTTACTGATTAAAGGAGTTAATTCCTGCGTTGCTTCTGTTGTTTCTGGAGTTTCGTGCATAACATCGATAAAGGCCATTTAGCAAAAAAAGAAAAGAAAGAATTAAAGAAAAAATGAAAACGTATTTACTGTCGTTTATCCCTCGGAACGCCAAGATCGGGAAGATTGGGTCAAAAATGACCCATAATGCCAAAATACTATTTTTGTCCATTAGTCATTAAATGGAAGAGTGAAATTCTGTGTACTCCGCATACTGTCAGCAATCTAATAGCTTCATTTGTAAGAATCAGAATACAACAGATACGATGTGCTTTACATGTGAGAGTAAAAGAGGAAGGTAGTTTGATTCTGATAGTTTTATATGTCGTACTTTATATGTGCAAATAAGTAAGAGACTCAAGGCACCTTTATTTTTGTGCAGCCATGATGTATGTTTCATTTTGTAGTATCTACTTGAAAAAATAAAATACAATAAATGAATGCAATGCAATGCAATAAATATTATACAATGAATACACCCATACTCTAAAATACTTCGATTTTGAACAAGTACTTTATTTCATACGAGAAATATACATGCTTCGAAAATAACTAATCTTGACGTTCCGTGAGATGAAATTATCTTGGCGTTCCGAGGGTTAAGGATCATTCATCGTGATTTTGTCATATATAAAAGTAATATAAGAAAAATAAATGTATACAAGAAAAATAAGCGACAAGAAGAACTCACACAAAAGTAGGAGTAGACTTGCACGTGGAAATATATCCTTCAAACTGCTGTTTGGATGCAATTATTGTTTGCCGTTAATACCATAATTTTTAGTTTCTAATACAACTTATTAACAGGGAAACTATATACAGCGGACAAAAAGTATTTGGACAAGTTCGACAAAGAGGAAATCAGACTACCACACGTAAAACATGAACCATTTCGAAATCTCTTGCCCTTTTATGATAATTTGGATACCTTAGACAGAGTACTACCACTCGATACACATGTAAGGTAAAGGCAACGAAAAAGTGACGACTACGTACATTCACCGCAAGAAACAGTATTTGGACCACCCAATACTACTCTCGAAATAAATGTTCTAGGTATCCTTTTGTGTACAAGAGCAGTCTACTTAGTGTATTGAAGCAATCCACACGGTGTCAGAAAAGTCAAGCTTGTTGGAAAGTCATGATTTACCGTTGTATAAATCATAAAACAACGTAAACAGAGCAATTATTGCGGAATAGAATCCGGTCTGGCCAACCAAGAAACCATATTCTGCCCGGAATGAAACCTACATTCTTCATTCCGTGAAAAATAGTCAAAGAATTAGTGCTAAAGATTTGGCTACTTCACTCGTCTAGAATATGAAAGTTAATGTTAGTAATTCATTGAACAACCTCAAATTCATTGAAAAAATGGGACTTAGAAGATGTGTATCCAGGGTATCAATACTGGCCACTCCATTAGTAATTACACAGCCCCAAATCTTAACAGACTCTCCAACATTTTTATCAGCTAAAACAATGTTCTGCCTTCTGAAAGCTTCATTCTTCTTTCGACACACGTTCTGATATCCAAAACTACAATACAAGTTTATCTTAGTCTCATCCTAGGAAAACAATAAACTTTTTCCAAAATTCCAGGCACTCATATTGATATTTCTTGGAAAATTAGAACTTCTTCTTTCTGCTTTCTTCTGATATGTATGTTTAGTTTCTGATTACACATCTTCTGAATCCCAATTTTTTTGTTCACATCTATACATCTGTAACATTAACTTGCATATCCTAGGCAAGTGAAGTAACAAAATCTTTAACACTAATTTTTTGAATTTTGTTCACAGAATGACGAATGTAAGTTTCATTACGGGCAGTTAGTTTCCTTAGTTGACCGGAACTAATCCCCCAAAATTATTCTGTTTTATGTTTCTTTATGATGTATCAAACGGTAGAGCATACCTTTCCAACAAGCTTGGCTATGTCTCAGTTCCTTTTACCTTCCGCACGTAATTTGAAATTAAAGTGAGCAGTTCCAATGTTGTTCAACTCAATTTGTTCCCCATGCTGCTTCTATATGCCTGATACGGTGTGGTGCTTCAATACAGCACGCAGAGTGCTCTTGTACACAAAAGAATTCCTAGAACATTTATTTCGAGAGTAGTATGGGGTTGTCCAAATACATTTTTTGCCATGAATTTACGTAGTAATCACTCTCTCGTTCGCTGTTACCTTGCAGGTGTATCGAGTACTAGTTATTTCTATAGCATTCTATCTAACGTCTCTAAATTATCATAAACGGGCAAGAGATTTCGAAATGGGACACGTTTTGCGTGTGATAAGTCTGTTTTTTCTCTTTGTTCAACTTGTCCAAATATTTTTTTCTCACTGTGGGTGAGAAAAAAGCTTCTTGAACCATGTCTGTCGAGATCGAGAACCGAATTTTTTTTTTTTAAAAAAAGAAAAATATTTGTTAAATAAAGCAATAGCGCGGCGGAAGGGTGAGCCGGACAGAAAGAGAACCACACTTGGAAAAGCTGGATAACTCGGGTACAGGTCAGAACGTATAACCGTCAGAACGTATAACTCAAAAATACGTCAGAACGTATACAAAATGCGACAAATCGTATAAACTCTGAAACGTCGAAACGTATAACCGTCAGAACGTATAACTTGAAAAAACGTCAGAACGTATACAAAATGCGACAGAACGTATAAACACTAAAACGTCAAAACGTATAACCGTCAGAACGTATAACTTGAAGAAATGTCAGAACGTATACAAAATGCGACAAATCGTATAAACACTGAAACGTCAAAACGTATAACCGTCAGAACGTATAACTCGAAGAAACGACAGAACGTATACAAAATGCGACAGAACGTATAAT
>JAGDQP010007947.1:39012-65090 GCA_022664845.1 Lepisma saccharinum | reverse complement strand
ACGTATTTCTTTAATTCATTCGCGTTGACAGCAATATCCATTCTTAGATATCTTCAATAAATATTTTATCTAGCACCACCAATGCCTAGTTTTCAAAAATATTATTACATTTTCGTAATCTACGCGTCAAACTATATCTTTGTACCAAATTTCAGGTTTCTATCTTAAGTGATGTGCAAAATGATTTTTTCGTGCACTATATTTATTTAAAGATGGCGACTTTTCCAAAAACTTTTTACATTTTCGTAATCTACTCGTCAAAATACATTTTTATACTAAATTTTAGGATTCTATCTGAAACGGTATGGAAAATGGTTCTTTCGCCCGCCATATTTGTTTTAAAATGGCGACTTCTCCAAAAACTTCTTACATTTTCGTAATTCTTTTGTACTGATCAACGTTTCTACCAAGATTGAAGTTTCTACACTTAGCCGTTTAGGCCGCATATTCCTTCAAAAAATAATTTCGGCGGCCATATTTGTTTAAAAATGGCGACTTTTGTACAATTTTTCGTATGTCTGTAATTCTATTCCAGTAGTCAACGTTTCTACCAAGTTTCAAGTTTCTAGGTCTAGTCGTTTAGACTGTGTATCCCTTCAACAAATCATTTCGGCGGCCATATTTGTTTAAAAATGGCGACTTATAAAAACTTTTCTTAAATTTCTTCAATCTAATAATGGCAATACGTGTTCATATAAAATTTCAGTTCTGTAGCTCAAGCGATGTGCAAAATAGGTTCTTGTTTCTGTGTCAGTTCTTGTATATGTCAATACCATGTTATATTCAAGATTTGTGCAATTTCCCAGCGCTTTCTTAGCTTCAAAAACCAGTATATTACACATTTGTTTCAATAAAATACAACAAACGGTCTAGTAGACGTCCAAATGTATATCAGCAGTAACTCAATGGAAGCCTTTCTTCAATTCAAAGGTCCAACTAAAGTAAGCACGTTTCCTAGCTTCAAAAATCCGTATATTTCACATTAGTTTCAATAAGATACAACAAACGATCTAGTAGACGTCCAAATGTGTGTTAGTTCAATATATAATTATGTCATAAAACGACATTCTGCTATCAGCATTATTCCTAAAACAAACAACTAAAGTCTTCACATATGTATTTATCAGTCAGCATTAGTCAAATGTTTCAATACCCATCCAAGTATTATCTTCAGTAACCATCACCACTATACCACAACAACCTTAATGTTAACCTTTAACCATTGGATCTGCCACAAGGCAACAAAATCTGACACTTGAAGCAAGTTAAACTTTAAATATTGGATCTGCCGCAAGGTAACAAAATCTGACACTTGGAGCAAGTTAAACTTTAAATATTGGAGCTGTCACAAGGTAACAAAATCTCACACTTGGAGCAACTTAAACTTTAAACAGTGGATCTGCCGCAAGGTAATAAAATCTAACAGTTGCAACAACTTAAACTTTAAATATTAGATCTGCCGCAAGGTAACAAAATCTCACACTTGGAGCAAGTTAAACTTTAACCATTGGATCTGCCGCAATGACATTCTTTTCTTTCAACACAAGTCAGCAAAACAGTTAAATTACATTTTATTATGCAAAATCAGTGTTTATATTTCTGCATATCTCAATTCCAACTTATATTCAATGATTCTTTTTGTGTTCGTTACCTTTCTGTAATTTACTAAGGCCTTTGGAAGCTTTTCATTATAATTCCCATCAATATCACATTTTATTATGCAAAATCAGTGTTTATAATTCTCTCAATCAAACATCAGCCCTAACTAAAATTATATCAAACAATGTTACTGCCAATACAATGTTCCTAGATCTTCGTAATATTCACAAGTACTTGAAGTATCTTACATTTATGTTTCATTGTCATCATTACCAATAAGCACTTCATGTTTTCTTTTTAAATACTAATTCCCGCAACCAAGCTGGATAAATGAATTCAGGCATCCGTTCTTTTTTTTCTTCTTAAACTAAATTGGCGTTGGCCTCTAGGCAATGACTTCATTATCTCCAGTTGTATTGTCTGGTAAACGGGTCGCGAAGAAAAAACCAACTCTTTCTTTTTTTTTTAAACTAAATTAACTTTCAGCCCTCAGGGACTCCACCGCCTCGTGTGGTTTGGATCAGAAATTAAAAATTTTTCTTCCTATTTTTCCCCTTTCTTTCCAAAACTCATTAATTTTTTTCTATATTTTTTCTTCGTCCAACATGGAACAAGCCTTCAGGGGGAGTAGATTTGCGTGTCGTCTATAGAAATTCATGCAATAACCAAGTGTTTAATTAACGCGTAATTAAATCATGGAGTATGTTTGTGGGTCGTCTATATTTTTTCGTTCAAGAAACTCTTGTCTCAACTTGTTTTCTAGTTTCATTCAAGGGGGAGTGTCTCAAATAGCGACCTGTCAATCCACGGAGTACGTTTGTCCGGTAACAGTCAGAGTCTCATGCAACAAGCACGTGTTTAATAATTAAAATATGCAAATGTGGAGTGCGAGGCTGTTGTGTTACTACTACAAAAGACTCAGAAACCAATGTACCCACGCTATACGGCGGGCGAAAAAAGCATATTTCGAGAATTTAGTTGAGGATCTTAAAGATGCCAGACGGTTATGGAGAAAACTAAAAAAATTAGGTTTAAATATAAAGAATGAGAATGAATATATTTCCGAGGATTGCAATATTTTGAATGAGTTCTTTTCCCAACTACCTAGTTGTATTGATAAGACGCTGAAACAGGAAGCTATTCGAAAACTTGCAAACAGTAGTGAAAATAAAAATAAAAATGATACGTTCTATTTCTCTTGTGTTTCCCCAATAGAGGTACATCAGGCTATCAAAAAGGTAAAAAGTTCTGCTGTAGGCCCAGATTCCATATCAATTGAATTTATCAAAATGATCGTGTCACACGTCTTGAATCCTTTGATAATAATAGTAAATCAGTCCATTCTAACAGGTATATTCCTATCAGTGTGGAAACAAGCTTACGTTCGGCCAATATCGAAGAAAAACATGCCATCAGGAACTGGCGAATACCGGCCCATTAGCATCCTATGATCTCTTTAAAAAATACTGGAAATTATTGTACACCAACAAGTCACAAAGCACCTAGATCAAAACAAATTATTCATTGAGAACCAATCAACTTTAGAAAAGGTCACAGTACAATAACAGCACTTATCAAAATCACTGATGACATCCATCGATAATCGACAAGTAACTATATTAACCCTTCTAGACTTCAGTAAAGCTTTTCAGTCTGTTGATCATGACATCCTTCTCGCTAAATTAGAACACAACTTCAATTTCGCCTATATACAGTCCAATGGCTTCACTCATACCTGACAGACCGTAAACAGGCTGTTCTATCGAACATCTCTTGCTCAGAGTGGAAGAACATCTCTTCCGGAATTCCACAAGGATCAATTTTTGGTCAATTATTATTTTCGATGTTCATGAATGATATTGCATCTCAGTTCACTGAATGCAATTATCATCTATATGCACATGACATACAGGCTTATATAACGTCTGAACCCAATGATCTTGGCAATACAGTAAGCAAAATCAATTCCGATCTTGAAAACATACACGTCTGGTCAGAATAGAATGGTTTGTCTGCAAATCCAAGCAAATCTCAATGTATAATAATGGGGCCTCCAAATATATTAGCAAAAATAAATCAAAATTTGTATGTACCAAAAGTTTACATTAGGAACAAGGAAATAAAAAGAGAAGATAAAGTCAAAAGTCTCGGTATTATGCTTGATGAAACTTTATCATGGTCAGAACATGTGAAACTAATATCCAAAAGAGTGCATATGAAAATACATACACTCAATCTTTTGAAAAACTTTCTTCCTCAACAAGTTAAAATCACCTTGATACAGTCTCTCATATTTCCGATCTTTGATTATTGTGACGTAGTCTATAATGATCTGTCTGTTACTCTAGCAAACAGATTACAAATAATGCAAAATAGATGTGTTCGGTTCATCTTCTATGATAAAAAAATATGACCATGTATCAAGCAGATACTCTGCACTGGCATGGCTGAAACTGAAAGAGAGAAGAACGTTTCATCTTCTACTGCAGTTATACAAGGTTGTAACTCTAGGATCTCCTACATACCTGGCTTCTATGCTGGAATCTGTGCACCTCACTCACAATATGAACACCCGCTCGAAAATCAGTGCCACCCTGCAAATACCAAAGCTCAGATCTGAGACCTATTCTAAATCTTTTGTGGTGTTCGGAATCAAGAAGTGGAATAATCTTCCTTCGGTAGTTCGCACAACTAGCTCCCTAAGCAGCTTTCGAAATAAGCTTCATAGTCACTTTCTGTCACTTACTCATAGTAGTGTAAAAAATGTTAAATTTCAATGATATTTCTTCTTATTATTATTATTTTCTCCATACTCGTGCTTCAGTTTGTATCTTCGTTTCAAATGCGGTACATTTAATAATTTTTGTCTTAATAATCCTTGTATTTATTCGTTTTTTTTAACTTGTCATTGTGTGTATGTGTTTATGGGTGTGGGTGCGGGTGTATTTGGGGGTTGGGGTGGAGAGGGTTCTAAATTGGGTCTGTATCGATAAAGTGTGAAGGGAGGGAAAATTAGAAGAGAGGTAGATTCATTAAAATATGGAAGGGTTCATGTGTTACTAATATTATTGTATTCTTGTCGTAGTTGTAGGCTGTGTGTGTGTATTGTATCTGTATATATGTTTAATCAACTTAGGATTTTGTATTTATGTGTATTTTTCTTCTGATATGTAAATTATGTACCATGGTTAAGTGGAAGACAAGGCTATTAGCCTTAACTTTTGCCATGTAAAATAAAAGTCTAATAATAAAAATAATAATAATAATAATAAAAAGCCTAGTATTAGGATATTGCTGAGATATCGCAATCCTTAGACACGTAACTCTGTCATCGCTTAGACATTTGTGCAATTAACCTTTGTGTGAATAAATTTTCGTCTAATTATACAGACGATTGATACTAGAAGCATACTATTCTTACATATAAATCATTCTAGTTACATCCAATTATATGGATGAGTGGTTTTTAGAGCACGTTCTGTTCTCACCATAGTTATATTGAGTATGTCCAATTATACGGACAACTTGAGTAGTAGATGTTGAACGTTTATACTTTGCACATTTAGTAAAAGAAGCGTTTTCTTATCAGTATTCAGTATTGGAAGCGCTCTGATTAAAGTAAAATAGAGTGTATTGTGACGTTCATGTATGAATGTGGCGACATATGCTCTTCAGTCAAATAAATATGACATCTACAAGTGAGATTGTCAATAAAACACTATTTTATTAATGTATCATATTTTATTGATGCAATGTACATACCGTAATTTCTAGGTTGGAAATAAGTGTAAGTATTATCTTTTGAGAATCTCAATTTGATATAACTTTTCTGATGATTAGGTAAATACAAATATCCTGAATATTCAGGTAATATCAGTCATTCAGATCTCTTGCAAATATTTTTATTCTAATCCAATCCAATTGTAATAATATCATTTGGAGTGATATTAGTCTGTGCATCAGCCATACCGAACTTGGTTATGAATTATCTTTTGAGTTCGTCACAACGTGTCTTCACATTCACAGTCACGCTTAGTGCTTATCATCAGTACAACAGCAAAGAGAGAACGTTATACCCTGTAATTCACACAATGGGTTTCCGTACGTTTGGGGTATCTGACTTCTGTGAATTCGAGTATACTTTAGAAACTTAGGGGAGTCCTAGAACTTGCGTTAAATGTATCACTTAACACAGCTTTTGTGAATCCCTTCCAACTTCAGTATCCATTTTGTCAAAGTGTGTCACGATGTGTTCATATTTATTATTAATAATTGCTTTGCATTTTACTCACCATGGGTTAGCGGAGGTTACGTAAGGCCAGCTTCGCACAAACAGATAGAAATGTATTTTGAAAGAAAGAAACGAAAGTGTACAGATACTTAACCGAACCTGACCTTATCTAACTTACCCTAACCCATGCTCACTAATCCAGGATAATCTACGGAAAATACAAGAAAACAAAATATTAATAAAAATATGAAGAGATTGAAATATATTTTGAAAGAAAAAATACTCGCACCCGCCGAGATTTGAACCCGGGTACTTTTACCGACGCCTTAACCAATTACCCACGGCCGGAGCTAGCAAATAGAACTTTCGAAGTTGTATTTACACTAGACATGTGTTAGGTAACAATGCTATGAAATTTCATTCGCGCGTGCAGTGCCAGAATTTTCAAAGGGTATACGCTAAGTTTATGAATCTTTCAACAGAGATCATGTTTCCATTAAATATAGGGAAGGAATAAGTTAATTTCTACAAATACAAGAGAGAACGCAAAATACTTTAATTATAGTCTAGTGAGACAATAACAACGCAATTTTATGCACAATTTGCTGCATTGAGGGAATGAGAAACATGATTGTTGCGAATTTTGCACAATTGCAAAGCATCTATATTACTTCAAATTCAGTAACAATTCTTTATGTCGAATTGTCGACTCTGAAGCCAGTGGATACAAGTGGCATTAACGAATACAAACGTTCAAGGCAAGCTTTGTTTGATATAACCCAAAATATGTTAAGGTCCAAGATTTCTTTGCATGAAATATGTCAGTTTTTGTCACATATATTTCGTGTTATATGTAAAGGACTCTCTTTGTCTGGCTAGACTTATGTGCTGCCCCCAGCCCCCCGTGGGAGCTGCGCTCCCGACTTCAGCAGTTTGGAGGACAGCGCCCCCTTTATCTTAACCAGAATCTCTCTGCAGGACTGCACCACCATGGTGTCCATCTGCACCCTCCCTCGGGGAGGTTTGTCCCATTTATTGTAACCTACTCGTGATGGTACGCCTTCATACCAAATTTCGTTTCTCTAGCTTCAGTGGTTTGAGAAATGTTTTGGGGGTGGCAATTTTAGATTAAATATGGCGACTTTTTAAACATTTCCTTATATTGTCGTGACCTGCTCGTGATGGTACACCTTCATATAAAATTTCATTTCTCTAGCTCGAACGGTATGTAAAATACATTTTTGGGAGGTCATTTTGGATCCAACATGACGACTTTTCCAAAACGTTGTAATAATTTTGTAAACTACTGTCTATAATACACCTTTATGCGAAATTTCGTATCTCTAGCTTAAACGATCTGGAAAATAGATTTTTAGTTCCGCCATTTTGGATCCAAGGATACATTGTGGATACATTGGATACATTGTGTAATATTTTCGTAACCTAATAGTGATAATGTACCTTCATACCAAATTTCACTTCACTAACCTCAACGGTTTACGCTGTGTATTCTATAAAATAATAGGTTTGACGGCCATTTTCGATCCAAGATGACGACTTTTTCAAAATGTCGGACTTTTTCCCTTACCTACTCATGGTCCTACACCTTCATACCAAGTAGTTTGGCCTTGGAATTTTGATCAGTCAGTGAGTGAGTGAGTCAGTCAGCCAGTGAGTCAGTGACCATGAGGCTATATATAATATGAATTACCTCTTATTTCTTTCTGTTCATCATCTCTGACTTGTATCCCTTGTTTTCTGGAGTCAACAAATAAGTCTTACTTATTCCATCCTTTATAAATCTATTCAGTACAGTACGCTGAAACTTACTCTACATATCGAAAAGTCAAACTTCTACCTTGCTCTTGAAAACATGTCAAATCTCATATCACTCAAGACCTGCACACAAAATATCTGCCCTAATTGACTGTATACATTGTGCACATTTCTACAAAGTATTTTGTAGTGAAAAGATAGCAATAATATACTGATCCACATTCTGTAGTTATATCCTTTTCCTCTTCTCAACATTTTTTCCCGGTCAAGTGGAACCCAAAGTATTTGACCGTAGTAATCTCACCGAAACAGGCAAATTAATTAAATAAATAAACGAAACGAAAGTAAATGATATACGCAACTTAGCAGAAGCTATACGCTAATGTGTAAGATTAATCAGAGGGTATACGTAGAGTATATCGCTGTCGGAATTTTAAACGAAAGTTGACTCAACAACACGTCACTACTGGTTTGTTATGTAACACGTGAACCATAGCGTATGTAGTTCCATACGCTATGCGTGAACTGTAAATACAACTTCATAAACACGTGTGGCCAAGTCGCTTCCGTGGCCTGGTGGTTAAGGCACCGGCTTCTTGAACGAAAGAGCCCGGGTTTGAGTCCCGGCAGGAGAAATATTTTTTCTTTCAAAAGATATTTTCATATGTTTATATTTATTATTAATAATGATTTTCTTGCATTTCTCGTAGATTATCTTAAATTAGTGACCATAGGAACGTGGAGGTTAGGTAAGGTTAGGTGTGGTCATGTATCTCTACACTCTTTGTTCTCATACACATCACAGTTCTTGAAGCAACTTACGTTCAAAATTCCGACAGCGATACGCTCGTGGGTATACGGCGTAACTCGCTTACACTCGCGAGTTTAATGGCTGATTTAACACATTTGTTATGGTCTGTGTAGCTAAGTGGTCAGCGTGTCACACTCTCATTCTTAAGGTCGTGGGTTGGATTCCCTACCTGGATTCCAAATCATTTTCTTCAAGGAATTAAGCACTGTAAGTGAATCAGCAGTTGGAAGAAAGCAATAAAAGCCAAAAAATTGAAAATCTACTTTATGTCGGATTTGATATCTGGAAGGGATCGCGCATCAATACACTACACAAAGAAAGCAAAATACCATTGGAAAATCCTAGAAAAACAGGTGGAAAATAGAGATGGGCAAAAATAGCGTAGCAGCTAGTTTTTCACTGCTACTTCGGCTAAACTGCTATCACAGCTACCACCGATGAAAAATAGCTACTGGCTTAACTGCTGTTTATCTCCGAATTTTGCTAAAGGTAAAACTCATTGTTTCCTTTTTTTCTAAACAAACAGAATTGCTAGCAGAACGGAACAAATGTCCTGAGAATTGTCTGCTGAGAGGACAATCATGACATGTGAACACTACGGTACGTAATTAGTGGCGTTTGTTAAGTGTTTGCGGAACTGATAAAAAGAACTTTCGGAAAGCACTGCTCGCTATTTGGCTTCGTGGCGTAATGGGTAAGGCGTTGGAGTAGAAATTAAATGGTCCCGAGTTCGGCACTCATTCACCATAATTAAAAAAACAGAGTGTTCCCCTTATCTTTTGAATTGCTATTGATTAATTTATTTTATATCTTTATTTTCCTTTAATGTATTTTGTAATCTATTCTTTTCTCTTTACGTTGATTCTGTACTCTAATTCAGATTTAATAAACAAATAGTGAAAAAAAAATGGGTAAGGCACTGGACTTGCGATTTAGTAGTCCCTCGTACTCGTACTCGTTCAGCTAGTTTTTTTTTAAAGAGTAATACCTTTTCCTTTCTGCTTTTGCGATTAGACTTTTATTTTTCTTCCTTTTAGGTGGATAGAACAATACACACTTTAAACATTTCATAAAATTCACAGACATAGTTTGGAAAAAGTCAGGTTAGATATTTTTTCTTGTTAATGCGCATTGAAAACATTTATTGTTTCAAACTGTCGCAACTTCTTAAACTGCCAAGATATTACTGTTACGCAATTATTCACTCCAGGATTTTTTACGCTGGCGAGATTACTGTAACGTCATGATTGTCCCTCTCCGCGAACACTCGCAAGGACAGTGAGGTTAGAGTCCAGAGATTTTGCCAGAACCCACCAAGCATTATTTTTTTTACGGTAAAAATAAATATAAGCCCTAAAATTCTACTCTCAGCTTCCCAATTTTGGGTTTATACTTCCCAAACTAAAAGTCCTGCCAAAATCACTGTACCGGGCCAGACATAATTATTTATTTATTCTGGTTGATTGAAAACATCCAAGAAGAAAATTGCGACAAACTGATAGAGATAACACCTACTGCATCTTCCAAATGCTGCGCCTGAAGCTGGCACAGTCGTTTGCCTTGTACCTCTGTCGTCCGCAAAATCTAACATATTAATATCGAAAAGGCGCACCCCAAATGCTCTTAACCAGTTGTGCATAGGGGCAAATAACCTTTTGCATTCTCCTAGATCCGGGCTCGGGTTTACCCCTTCCATTCTTACGTTTAATCAGGCATGTATCTATAAGTTCGTTTTGGAAGAGGACCACGGGCTTTCGATGGAAATGCACGGTATGTCTCGGCATGGCGTACATACAGAGTGTATATGAGCTACACCAACAAACCTCTGGAAGCGATTCCTCACATCAAAATGAGACGAAAGTTCCTATGACAAATTTCTGAAACGTTCATTGTTTTGGAGCTACAGGTTACCGAAATAGTGAGGACATTAACTTTAGTATTTTATATTTTTATCACCACGAACATTAAGCTGATGTGGCATAGTATCGTCAACAATTTTAAACCTTCTCCATTTGAAAATGAATATTTCAAAATTCCGTAGAGTCACACAAGGGATTCCCCAAAATAAGTAAGGAATTTGGAATGTTTCTGAAGATGAGGTAGGTCGAAATGAGCTTCCCGTGTAAGTAAAGATGATATACGGCATTCATAGCATCCAATTGGGCAATAATATTCAATCTCTTTGATAACAAATAAATAAAAGTTCTTTGAAATTTTGTAATTCTTACTCCTACTTGTTATGCAACCACGCATTAAAAAAAAAGAATCGTTCGGTATATGGAATCTACTTGAGATATCGACTTGGCGCAAACGAATTGTTGTTTCCTGATGGAAAACCGTCCCATTCATGCTCATTTCAAGCCATCTTTACTTCAAATAATTTCTGGGAATCTCTTAATTCCTTTGGGAAATCCCTTACGCGCCCATTGCGAAATTTTGAAATATGCATTTTTTGATAGTGTAGATTTAAGGTATTTGACTGTACCATACCACATCAGGTGGCAATAGAAATATGAAGCTGTAAAGTTCATTTTCCACGCTTTCGGGAACCTGTAGCGCCGGAACTGTGCGTATTTCTAACATTTGTCAGAGGAATTATATTTTGTGAGGAATGACCTCCAGCAGTTTGTCGGTGTAGTTCATAAACACCCTGAATATAATCACACTTAAAATATTATAATAATGTAGCATGAAACTGAATTTCTCTTCCCCCTCCCCGCTGTAACGAACGCTTTATACTTTCCTGATTTAATTGTTTTCTATACTGTTCCCTCTCCACCAGTTAGTTGAAGCTCAGATAATTACATACGATCGTTTTCTAACAGTGATAGTATGAACTAAATTACCTTAGTCCATCACTCTACTGCACACATAACAGGATACAAGTAAATAAGTTAGTCTAAAATTGTGTTTTACGTTACTTTTTTACAGTCGGGAATAAATAACTCCTATTTAGTTACGTTTTCTTCTAAACTGCTATTTTTAACTGCTATTGTTAGCAGATATTTGCATATATCAACCTATTCCTAGCATAGCAGAGTTCATTGAGCAAACATTTCTTGTAAATATAATTCATATGAACGTTTTTTGCGTTTTTCTTCATTTATCTATTTATTTTTCCATACTTACGTCTCACCACTAACAGCTGAGCATTCTTTTTTTCCCCATCAGTTGGAAGAAGGAAATAAATCCACTTTTTTTTTGTTTTATAGGAAAAAATACAGTAACTGGAGACTGTGAGCAGTACACAAGGATCAGAAGGCTGTTCTGAATATTCCGCAAAAATGTGGTTTCCTTTCAATAAATATTAAAAATGTTATACACTTTTTGTTAAAACCCACAAAATAGAGTTTTACATTTATTTCCTTCTTCCAACTACCGATTCAAGTGATGTTCGCAATTGCTACTGAAAGAGATTTATCCCGTAAAGGGAGAAAAACACAAGACCGAGAGAGAAGAGGGCAGGGGGAGAGAGACGCAGACTGTGTATTCATAAGGGTTAAAATTTCATTTATTTCCATGTCTTGCGCCATTTTTCTTCCCTCTATCCTTGTTTTCTCCTCTCCTTTTCTGCTCTTTCCTCTTGTTCTTCCATGCTGTTTCCTCCTCTATCTCTTTCTCTATCTCTTCCTCTTTCTTTCTTTCTCCTCTCTCTGTGTGTGTATGTGTGAACAATGCATAGTGACGATTGCTGCGTGATGTCCATATTATTATTTTCCTCTTCTTTACATTAATTCCTATCTCTTAGAACTTAACGTGAATGGCATTTCTGTCTATCTCGTGTTTCTCTAAGTGATGCTCACCTACTAATTATTTCTTGCTCCAAATGGAGGAATATCCTGGCATGCCATATTTTGGCACATAGTTGTACTGTCATATTGATTGTCTAACTATTAGGCGTACAGTGAAACAATTCTCATGGAGGAAATCGCTTCTATTTCTTATATATTCAACCTCCATTTACTTTTTGTAAGTGGCCATGCATCAGATTATATCGCCATACTCCTTCAAAATTTAAAGCGGTGCTTACTTGATGCAGGAGCAGTTAATTAAATTTCTAAGGGCTTTAGGCAATACGGGTCAGGCTAGTGCAGCAGAAGTAACAGAATAACATGAAGAGAAAGTAAATTAAAAGAATGGGTTACACAAGAAACGAAAGAGAGAAGAAAACGGAAGCGGATACAGAATAAGGAGTAAAACATGTACAGGAAGCAAAATAATGAACTCCGAAGAGAAACAGACCAAACAAAAGAAAACTTAGATGACAAAGAAATGTAATGAAGTAAAAGAGGTTAGGTTCATTTCGTTTACTATAATTTTTTGTCTACATATTATTTTGTGGATACCACTTTGTCGATAGGTATATTTTGTCGACAAGTCACTTTGGGCGACCGATCACTTCGTTGGCAGACACGTCTTGTTGACAGGTTACTTCATTGACAGGTACGTTTCATCAATAGGTTACTTCATCGACAGGTACTTTTCGTCGATAGGCATGTTTCGTTGACAGCTCATTTTGTCGACAGATCACTTTATCAACAAGTACCTTCTGTCGACAGGTTATTTCGACTAGCTAAGCCTCCTGGTGAGTAGGATGTTTTTAGTAATATATGGTCTAACGCATTCGTCAAATAGGCTTAGCCGTTAAGGCGTCTACTAGGTTCTGCACGTGAATCCCGGATGAGGCAAGTACCGGTATATTTGTAGATCTTTATAATATGAACTCAGGACAGACGAAGTTATTAGTTACCCAAGATCTACTGAAGAAAGTGATACCTGTTTAAATAAACTAACAAGTTCTACAACGCCAGAAATTTCAGAAATTCACTATTATTTGTTCTAAAAAAATTGTATATAACATTTGCTGTTCTATTTCCTGGATATTTTGTCAGAACATTTTGTCTCTGTAGGTATACTGTATTGTTTAGCATGTTCACCTAAAACATTATAGCTTGTTCATTCCAGGCAAATATAAGATCTCCCCACTTGGAGGTAGTCAACCCGGTAAACTAAATTGTGGTGTGGGTTGCTCTGCCTGTAAGGATATAAAAGTTGCTAGTATCATTTACATCTTTTAGAAGTAAAATTTCCTTTATTTTCAGAAGTCAAGATCTCATTCCTCAATGTTAAGATATTCTACAATTCTTTGATAGGATTCTCGTTGTATAGTGATATATTGTTTAGAAAGAAATCAGTAACTTTCTCTTTCTTTCCGAAACGGTGGTTGAATTTCCCTTCAGACTCGTCTGGTATCTACTGAATGTAAGTAACACTCATGCTACAAAGGCAATGCACATAAAAATTATTTTTAATCTAAAGTTTTCTAATCTCTGCAAACAACTCAGTTTTATTTGTTTTCAAGTGCAAAACCAGAGAACACCGGAATCCTTATATCATTATATCATCCTGTCTATTGTCCTTCAAATAACGTCCAAAGTGTTGTTCCCATACAATTCATTTTATCTTATCTTCAAATAACGTGGGAAAAGCAACCAAATCAGCGTAATCCTGTGACTACCTGTCGTCAGTCCCTCGACCTTACGCTTGATTTATGAAGAAAAAAGATCATGAGAATTTGAAAATTTTCAATTCTAATACGATCTCATATACAATTTTCGAAGGAGAGTTTGTTCTAGATAAAAAAAAAACACACCATATTTTCAAGAATGGAGAAATTAGTGTATGATTGAAATCTGATAAAGAGTTTTCCTTTGTTCAAAATTTCCAGTTTTACGGTTGGTCCTGTGTATAAAGATGGATATTCTAGGAACAGAGGATATTCTCTAGCACAGTGCTTTATCCAGCCTCCTTTCTTTTGGTGATAAATTTTAGTTCCTAGGGGCTGAATACCTGACATTAATAGTTCTAAGTTTGAATCTTTGATTTTTTTTTTATAACGAACTACATTTTGTCTTAATTAAAAAAAAAACAATATTGAATACTGACAAGGTTTCTTTTTAAATATTATATAAAATGAATTATAAATACACCAAATCTATTTACATAGCGTCAGGTTGGGTAATTAGTGACGGGGTAATTGATCACATGGTTAATAACTAACAATATCACTATTGCTGATGAAACTATTGAATGCCACACGTTTTCATCTACAAACCATAAAAATATCTCTTTTCAATTTGCTTCAAAATGGCAATGGCACTGCCTCACCCCAAACACTTGCAAGAAATTCATGTTGGCATTTTGTTAAGGATCTAACTGGAACTCACTATTAAAAAAAAGCAATTGAAAGGATTCCTACTAATTTTATTGAAAGTTGGATAACTGCACATTATATTTTCTCCCACAATTTACAATACAGGGGCAATAAGTTACTTCGTTTGTGGGGTAGAACAGTGGCGTCTCGTGGGCTTGAAAGATGGTAGTTCACAACCAGGTATTCCGCCAGAACCTTCCCACCCCTTGTTGGGGGTGTCACCCTACCAAATTCTCGAACGCACCTAACTACAAATTATTACGCTAAAAATCGATAGAAACCTTGCAAATCCAGCTACACTCTCCCAATTTTTACTTTAAACCCCCTCAAAACCGAAAATTCATGTAGAGTCCCTGCTCCTATAAGCAACGAGGAAAGTACGAGAACAAACACGTGTTCGTTCGATAGCTTGATTTCTCATTGTGTTAAGTACAGAATAGAACTATAGTTTTCCATAACTTATTCACACTCCATATTCAGTTAAGAGAAAAGGAGGAAACTCCAAACATCAAAATACGTATTTTGAGATACCCAGGTACGAAAGGTTGACAGTGCAGAGGCGAATGTATCTTAGAGCAATTTTCCACGAGAATAAGACAATAAGAAAATTAACGGCCAAACTCTCGCACTTCACAGTAAATACACAAAAAAGCAAAAATAAGAAATTGCATATATCCTTCTTGGTTTTATTTGTATATGAAGTCCATTCTTCTGGTTTCAACATGAAAAAAAAGCTCACTTAATTCGGTTTCATATTACAAAATAACTCACAAAAGCAGACAATATTTTCTCTCTTCCTTAGAAGGTATCTGAGGACTGTGATTGGTGAATAGAAATTACATCAATCTCCCTCTTTACCACATAATATTACAAAATATCTAAAAAATCCGAAAATTACAATATTTTCGCTCTTCACATCTTGTGTCTTGGTGCTTTTAGGTATGAGGGGGTTGGTCGAGTAGTCTCATTGCCCTAATGTACTTAAAGTTAGTTAAGCGCAGAAGCCTGCGAACTTATTATTTACTGGTCTAGTGAAATGCATTGAAAATGCGTGTTGTATATATTTTTTTCTATTGATAAATCTTTAATGGCCAAACGAACCAACCAGTTCCGAGAATCCCTTCAATCTCTCGCACGATACACTAGAAACCAGTGTTTACGCAATCTTGCAAACTGCACTATGCTGTCCATTAGATCTTCGTTTATAACTGACACTGGAACTGAAACAACGTTATGTAAATAGAGATGCAACATTATGTTATTCAAGCGTTTAATGTTTGTCTATAAATGATTTATTGTGTGCTTTGAGATTCTGGTATGTAATGAAAGTTTGTCCTTGCTTCTGCCAGAGTATTTAATTACATTTTAAACACGAAAATGGTTGGAAAAGTCAAGGAGAGTTAGCAACAGTGGTCACTGACTATGAATTCTCTGCTCATTATTTCGAATACTTCAAAAATTTGAACGATGCATTCTGCAGCAGTGCTTCCAGTGTTAATGTCGAAAGAACCTAGTACGAGGACTGTTGCTTTCAGTTTGAACAAGGAGGGATTGAACAGCTAGATGACAGTGAAAAGTTACTATGCACTTCTTGTAGTCAAAACCACTGTGACAATGGTTGTTTATCTTGTGCATTGAAAACGTCGTAATACATCAGTCTTAACGAGAGTACGTACAGCAATCTTTACTGTGCCTATAAATATGTGTTAACTTTGCCAGCCACGCAGATCACTTGTGAAAGAGTATTTTCTAAGTTGAAAATAGTCAATAAAAGACTACGGTCACTTCTTGGTCAAACTTTATTAGAAAGTTTAAAGCTAATAAACGTGGAACTCAGACAAAATCGACAATGACTGCATTATAGATGAAATAGGACATTCTTCTCAGGAGTTGAAAGGATGCTTATTTAAAAATGCAATTTACCAATAGCTTTCATTCTGAGCTCTACATCAGGTGTCAAAATTACATATATATATATATATATTTTTTTTTGTCAAACTGGTATTAGTATACCTAACTTAAAATTACATAATTGAATAATGCACGCATCAGCCATCATACATTTTTTCTTGTTTTAAATATAAAATCATCTCTTTTCTTTCACTTCTACTTCAAATTTATACAGCCTGTTTTCACATACGACTTGATTCATAACCCACTAAATTGTGTTAACCAATTTTTAAAAAAATGATAAAAAAAATGTATGCTATAACCTGTATTGGACATAGAGAGGCCCCTTAAAATATAAGCCCCACCCAGCTAAAATGGAGCCAGTCCGACACTGTCGACTGACACACCCCTGTACGTCCAATAAACATCCACTGGATGACCCATTTTGTTTCCATAGAACGTCCAATACAGTCCCAAGAGTTGGTGAGCCAACGTCGAGCCTGTGCTGGCAAAATCCACGCGGATGTGGGTATGAGACGTCGGTCACACGAGCGGATGTTGCACAAAACCAACTTTCTACAAACCACGCTGGGCCGACGTCGCAGTCGTCAATTCCAACTTACACCCACCGAACCCTCATCCAAAACACCTCCATAGATTATGGACGTTCATAACGGAAGGTTACTGACAATGGTTGTTGTCTATTGGTATATGTGTTTACTTGGACTTTGTCCATTGCCTTCATGATTAGAAATTATTTGTTGAATCTGCAGCGGGATTTAAACCTGAAGCCTTCCAACGTGCAGTTCGTCATTCTAACCACTGACCTATTGAGGCTTCTTCTCAGTGAAATATTTTTAGCATTCCTTTTAATGCTACGAAGACTGTTTCTGAAGTAAAGGCATGTACTGCCTTGAATTCGAAACAATGATGATTGAATCTTGTGTTGGAGCTATGAAGACTGATTCGTTAATTTTTCTCTTGCGTCCCATCCCATCAGGTAATTGACAACATAGAAGTGAGGTAATGGGACGTTACTTCCGCTATTATGGTCTGCACTGGCAAATCAGTGGAGGTCTAACAGTCGGACCACCTGTTGTTATGTACGTGATGACGAGCGGTTGGGCATCGCCTCTGAGCCAGCGATGGTCCACTTGTAATTAGAACTGTAGGCTGTTTGGGTATATTCAGCGCATGTCCATTTGATGTAAGAGTGTGGAGAAAAATGGACCTTAACGCACATGAAATGGACGTCCATAGGATATCCAAAGTTGAATCTCTTTGGGATATCCAGTTTTAGACGTGTTTATGGTCTCCATTGGATGTCTAAATTTAGTCATCTTTGAAACGTCCATCCTCGACGTGTTTTCGTCGTTCATTGGATGTCCAGTTTTGGACACGAGACATGAAAAAAAATGTAGGTAAAATAGTACTCGTTGTCAGTAATTGTCAAACACAAGAAAAAGTTGTCAACATTTACTCGTAAGTTTTGACTGACAAGAAAACGGCTGTCAATACATCAGGTTTCGGGAAAGCAGCTTTCAGACTTCTTGTATCAACTGAATAAACAACTGGTGTACCATATTATACAGGCACTCCATGTATCAATATGAATGTTGTCTGTCAATATTTCCTTATAGTCGAGTAATAGATAGTCAAATCTGATCAATTATTTTAATGACCACCTGATATATTGTAATATGCATTTCCTAAATGTGCACATTTATTTCCCACTCATTTTAAAAGAGGTGACTCCAAAACACTAATTATATAGAATGTTTTTCACCTAGACTGAGCTCAACTTCTCAGAAGTTTCTGGGGACAATACATGAGCGCATTCAAATCGGTCAGGGGTAAGGCATTATCTCAAATTACAGGTACAACCCAGGCTAGAAAATGACCGTGCTGAAAGAGTTTGTTTTGTTTTAAACGTTATTTCTTTTAAACTGGCATAAAACAAAATTTTAAAATTAAAAGTAGCCGTCTAACACAACACACTTATTGTCACAGCAAACAAGTTACTAACTGCGGCTAGATTTCTTTGAAACTACCTACCGGTTACGCTTGGAACAACTTTAGGAGTATACGAACGTAGTTAATTTGAGAATCTGGGCTTTTCAAAATACTTTTGATATAACGAATATTAAATGTAAGAAATATTCAATCTCTGATTTCGTACTTTGTAGGATTTTGAAAACCACACTAAGAATTTTTGCAGGGGAAAACACAACTTTGGGGAGCAGAATCCTTCCTCCCTTAAGGGCTCTGCATAAAATACTGTTCTAGCAGCCAATGCACCTTCTGCACCGCGTTATTTTAGTTCACATACACCAAAAAAGAGAAATATCTTCCTGTTTCCCACTCAAGAAGTCAAGAATAAAGAACATATTTTAAAATAATTTTGCTTTATATCCACATTATATATGAATATATGGTGCCAGGTGTGTAAAAATATATATATGAAACCGGAATTTGTGCATAGACGGCGTTAGCTGTCACTGTGGTTACCGTAAAACTGAGTCCTTGGCGCCACTTGCTTGTTCTGACTGCTGATAACGATTTGCAACTCACAACCAGACAAGTTTCATGTCATAGTGTAGTGTTTAATAGCGTTGAACATGGCGCAATTTGTACCTACAAACTACGATGTGCAGAATTGATTTTTTGTTACCATTTGAAGAAAACTGCTGCAGAATTGCATCGCATGCTTGTCGAAGCTTACGGTGATCATGATCTTGATAAGTAACAGTGCTATGCGCGCTTTACAAAATTTGAAAGTGGCGATTTTGACGTGAAAAACGAAGAACGTGGAAGACCACCTCAAAAGTTTGCAGACAGCGAATTGCAAGCTTTGTTGGATGAGGATGACGCTCAAACGGAACAAAAATTCGCGGATCAATTAAATGTGACACGAGAAGCAGTTTCCATACGTTTAAAAGCCATGAGCAAGATTCAGAAGGTGGGAAAATGGGTTCCACATGCATTGACTGAATGACAGCAGGAAAACTGAAAAACCACTTGCGAAATTCTGCTCGCCAGGTACAAAAGGAAATCATTTCTCCATCGAATTGTGACTGATGACGGAACGTGGATCTATTTCGAGAATCCTAAGCGTAAAAGATCATGGGTAATTCCAGGAGAACCGGCGACACCGACTGCAAGAACAAATCGCTATGGACGGAAGACAATGCTTTGTGTTTGGTGGGATCAGAAGGGAGTGATTTATTATGAACTGCTGAAACCTGGCGAAACCGTTAATACCCAACGTTACCGACAACAAATGATCGATTTGCATCAAGCTTTGCGTGAAAAACGCCAGAATATGACGAAAGACAACATAAAGTGATTGTGCTTGACGATAATGCACCCTCCCACACAGCAAAAGCGGTCAAGGAAACGATTGCGACGTTTGAGTGGAAAATCCTTCCGCATGCGGCTTACTCACCAGACTTGGCGCCTTCCGATTTTCACTTATTTGCATCCATGGGACACGCACTTGCTGACCAGCGCTCACATCTTACGAAAATGTACGAAAATGGCTTGATGACTGGTTTACAGCACAAGAGGCACAGTTTTTTTGGTCTGGCATCCACACATTGCCGGAATGATGGCAGAAATGTATCGCTAGCGATGGCCAATACTTCGAATAAAATAGTTCTTAGCATTGTCATCCAATCACTGTGTCTTTTCTGTACATAAATTCCGATTTCATAATTACGCACCTGGTACATTATGAATGCTTCTGTAGTAATTAATTGAAAAAAAAGTCAGAGACTGAGGAACTTAAAATAGCCTAATATTCTCCCAGCACGAGATTTCTTTTTGAAAAATCAGAAACTTGTTAATACAAAATTTAGATAAATGTTGCAATATTAGAATTAGCTACAATCTACTAATATTCATCTTACCTTCACTGGATGTTACTTTTCTCAAGTCAATGAAAATGAATTCACAACAGCAGTAGCCAGAATCATTGATTACATGAACTTGTTGATTTTGGAACTGTTGATTGGAACTGTAAATCCTCTGAGTATTTGTCCATTATTCTTCTTAGCAATTAAGAGTAGTGTTTCTGCAATACATGCTATATATTCTTGAAAATGCTGTCTGATGTCCAGGTTTCGCTATCATCATTGCGAAAACTTTTTCCAGCACTCAAAACATGTGTGGAATATTTTTAATAAATAATACATACAATACCCAGAACAATTTTCTGGTGATTCCAGGAGAACGACTACGACATTTTAACATTGGCGATATAGACCATCCTTCATCATATCTCTCAGATGATTAATAGCGCACCATGGAAGCATTCCACAGAAACAGTACATTATAGATTTGAAATCATTATTTTCCTTCCCACTTTCCACAGACTTAGGACTGTCAAATACAATGCCCAGATTTTGTATCTTCTTAAAGGAATTGCATTTGGTGTGGTTAAAAATAGTTATTTCAACATTGCTCTCTCTTTCTCTCTTAAAAAAAAGGAATAAAATTCCCGAATCATCGTTCTTTCACACCTACTTTTTGATTCTTTTGAAAATAGTGACTGTGATTCATAAGCATTTTAAACAGGTCTTTTGTTGTAAATGCAACAAGTCCCTAATTTGTGATTAAAATTTTGGACCAAACAGTTTTTCAACTACAACACAACCTGTTTAAAATATTTATTAAAATATTAGTAAATATTGTACGACTATCTTAATTTTAAACTCTAATTATTTATTGTTGAATTTTCACTGTTTTCAAAGTTTTATAAGAAGATGTGGAGGAGCGAAAGATTCCATTATTTTATGAAGAATCACTTAACCTGAAAATAAGAAGTCAGCGTTACTTTATGTCTAAAATAGAAGTTTATAAGTAATTTGTACTTGTTGACATTAACTTAATTAAAACTTTTTAGTTTAATTCTCTACTTTAATAATTATTTACTGAAAGAAGAAACGATGGAATATTTCAACTATCACATTAAGTCTTATTAATAGCATCTCTACACTCTAACATTGAATATTAGGTACACTTAAAGTTAGTTACGGTGATTCGATTTACCTTCATATTCCCAAGTGACTTGTCCTAATCTCCGTGCATCTACTCCATATTATTGGATATCTCTTCATATTCCCAAGTGACTTGTCCTAATCTCCGTGCATCTACTCCATATTATTGGATATCATCCTCAACAGGATATCATCCATCTGCGTCTCTTCTTCCTTTTTGCCTGTTTCACTATAGTATCTGAAGTGAGAGAACAAACGAACAAAAAAAAAAGGTTGATTAGTTGTTGATTTCCCTTACCTTCTTGTGCCAAGTGTGCGACCTTGAAAAGTATTCGCTTGGTGTATGGCACTCAATCCTCGAACATCTCTTTGGTCCATTTTGGCTGTTGGAATACAGAACCTGAAGCGATATAAGAAAAACGAAAAAAAAAGAGGTGATTAATATTTCGATCCCCTTACCTTTTGCCCCAAGTTTGTGACGTTGAAATCCACTCCATATGCAATCCCTGCGAGCAGAAGTATCAGTGCTCACCATCAATCATATTCTCTAGCATCTTATTCTTCCATTTCGGCAGTTGACTATAGAACCTGAAAAGATTTAAGAAAAACGAAAAAAAAGAGGTGATTAGTATTTTGTTCCCCTTACCTTTTTGCCCCAAGTTTGTGACGTTGAAATCCACTCCATATGCACTCCCTGCGAGCAGAAGTATCAGTGCTCAAAATCAATCATATCCTCTAGCATCTTATTCTTCCATTTCGACAGTTGACTACAAAACCTAAAACGATATAAGAAAACGAAAAAAAAAAGAGGTGATTAGTATTTCGTTCCCCTTACCTTTCTCCCCAAGTTTGTGACGTTGAAATCCACTCCATGTACGTTCCATATCGGTGCTAACCATCCTATCCTCGAAAATAACCATCATCTACCAAATCGGCCGTTGAATGCAGGACCTGAAATGAGAGAAGAAAAACACAAACAAAAGAACCTTAAACCTAACTGGTTCGAATCCAACTGTTCGGATTTTTATTGCTTTCAGAGAAAGTAATAAGAAACCGAGTGTATATACCCAGCCAACCCAGCCCCTAAAGAACCTAACCTACTTACACCTAGAGAGTGAAGAGGAACTTCACTTACCGTCGCTGACCTGTGTTGGCGAGTGTCCTCCTCCATGCTTGTCCTCCTCCATCCTTGTCCTGTGGTGGTCATCTCCATTCCAGTCGAAACCTGAAAAAAAGGATTAGTACCCTACCTTCGAAGCTGAAAGAGAACATTCGATTAGTAAACTTACAGCTCTAACAATCACTTACTTGGGAGTGCACTTTTTTCTGTGCAGAGTGCGTACTTACACCTCCTTGTCCTTATGCGACGTAGTTGATCAAACCAATATCCTCCTCCTGGCTACGAACACAGCAATTCTACGTCCTTTCCGTCTGGACCTGAAAGTAAAAAACGACGGGAACAAACTTAATGCTGAGTTCTGATATCCTTATTTAAATATTTTAAACACGATAATGAGATTGAATTTGTTCAATTATTCACACTCAATAACTATTTAGCTTGGAATTTTGAGGGAGAGAAATAGGGCAAATGAATTGAGGAAATACTCTAGGACACGTATCGTACTCTACTCGCAAACCAAGTTTCGGTTTGTCGGTAAAACAAGAGATTTATTTTATTAGTTACCTGCTTTCCTTCTCAATAATGTCCCGCTCGAATTCCGAGATTTATCGTACTGGGGCACTAGTTTGTGCAGACTTAGGTCACAGAGAGCGTCCATTTAACTTTTCGCGGCTTATCTCTGATTTTCCTGCACAAATTCTTCACAATATCGTAGCTCATAGCATTATCATCAACACAATCGGAGACCAATCGCGACCCACAGATATGCACGACGAGGGGAACAAGAAATATGCTCTTTAGTGAGTGATGAAATCTGGGTCAAATCGTGTGTAAAACATGTCACTTTACAATTCAATAACTTTCTAATTGCATTTCTACAAGTTTCAAGAATTATTTTGTATGAAACCGTCACATATATCGGGCTACCGCTGTGCGTTGAAATATAATATTAGGTCACTTATCTAAGTTAGATACTTCCAAACTCACTACACTTTTTTATTCATTTTCAGTAGATGAACAATTTCTGAGGTTTAGTCTGCAGAAACCGATGATACAATGTCGAAACTGCAACTCTTATAGTGTGTCATTGGACCAAAGAACTGATTGTCGTGTCAGCATTTATTTATTTAGCGGCAAAATGAAAGCAAGGTCTAAGTCAGGTATAAAATTAATAAAATAAATAAATAAATCGGAGTGAATGTGAAGAAGAACGTTAATATTATAGACTGACACGAGCGGACATATTCTGTATATAAGCAAAGTTTCAAATATACGAGATGGGAAATAAATTCTCTGATCGAATAAATTCTCTGTTAAAATTAGATATTTAATAGTTATTGAGTGAGATTAAGTGCATTGAACATAATGATTTTATTTTACTTCATCAATACTTATGACCTTTAATTAATTAACTTATATATTCTTATATCCTTAATTTTTTTTTACATTTTTCTAGGTTTAAAATTATACACTGCATTAAGATTTATTAATATTTGAAGAACAGGTTATGCATAGTATATGCTGTCCCTAGATGAGAATGTACAAGTACATATAGCCAGTCCTGGATCTACGAAATATTGCGCCCGGGCCAAAGTCTTTTTATCTTGCGATCGTCGCAACCCAAGTCCAATTGTGTTAGGGATCAGAACAAAATCTTATGTTAAAATATTTGTTTTCTTTTTTTAAAATAAAGTCCACCCCTACTTGTTTTTTTACTGAAACTTGTGTCGACTAAAATTTTACTGGGCCAGCGAGTTATCATCGTGCCGTCACCAGAAGTAATCTTGGGAAAGTGAATACTTTCACTTCTATCTGGTACTCTATTGCGGGAAACTGTGTTTTGAATACAAGTATTTTTTAATGCAAAACTAAAAGAATCATCCAACCTTACTTGTGAAACTTGCCCTGTACAAGTTGTACTTTTAAGTACAGCAATGTACGCACTTGAGGAAGAACTTTCCATGGATCTGTCTGAGATGAACGGCAGAAATAGGACATGGAGAAAAGATAATGAGAAAACAGCAAGGAAGAAAACAGAGAAGCGAAGTCGATCTCAGCGAGACGTCCCCAGCAAGTTTGCAGGAGCGAGGCTGGTCCCTCTGGGCTGAAAGTTAATCAGGAAAATGATTTAAAATGCTGCCCAAGCTGCTATGCGCAGTTTGCTTAGCACTGCGAGTCCGAGATAAAAAAAAAAGGATACAAGATAGCAGACCCTTAATAGGACTACAGAGATCTGATTTGAATTTGGTGGAGTTCTACAAAGTACCGAGCCAAATTTTGAAGATAATATCACAGCTGTTCTGCGGAGAGCGGAATAAAGCATGAATCAGCAGGCCACCAACCACCGCTGTAGGCAGCACCAAAGTTGAAAAAAATCGGCCACTCTGCCCGTCTTTATGAACGAAAGCACTTTAAATTATGCTTTATGGAGGTTTCCTCATGTACCTTACTGCTCTGCCAAGTTTGGTCGAAAATACACTCTGAACCATCGATAGGTTTACTTGTTAGAACAGAGAATCTGGCAAGCTGGCATGAATGGAAGAGTTCGGGCTCCAGACCTCACCCCTCATTGCGAAATATACAAGTAAATTGGTAAACTTTATGTTGTATGAGCCACTCTAGTAACTTTTGACTTCGGGCCGTCATGATTATCCGTCACGTTCTAGATAAAATCCACACTCACAAACATCCATGCCTCATCCAAACATCCACACAACAGATCGGGTTGCTGTCAACATGCGGAGGGAGTTGGAACATTACGATACACACGCCCATATTCCTCACTTATGATTAACAAATATATAAAATGTATCTACATATTCATTTAATTCTTGAATTAAAATCCTGTTAGCATTAAACAATCAAAGTTACATCAAAATTGTGCCCCCCCCCCCTCCTAAAGACTCTCAACTGGCGCCCGAGGCAAAATTCCCATTTAGCACCTCTCTAATCTATAAGTTCAAAATTGAGCCTATCAGTATTTATTACCATTTAGTTTATCAAGTTACAAGGACATGGCTAAAGTTTTGAAAGATGATGGTTAAAAATAAAATTGAAAATAATTAACTAAACAGTTAAGTGCAACCAAAATTAATGATGTAACTCACTAATCGTGAGACCAAACTAAACAAGAAAAAGTAAATTTATTTAATACCAAAACTTTGTTTATGTCTTTGTAATTATACATCGTTTCTTCTTTCAATTACTTTAAATAAAACATTAAAACTTAATCAAAATTAAAAAAAATGTCTGTCTCGGAAGAGTATATAATCCCGGAAGTAATGTCAGCACTGGGAGTGAGTAAACACAGGGAGTATGTAAACATCCCTAGAATTTTGTATTGGAGATTGTCCTTAACAGGTCATAGATTGCTTATAGTTTCGGGCGGTTTTCTACTTAGTACTGTACAAATATAAACTTAGAAACGATACATATAAAAC
>JAGDQP010007947.1:0-38912 GCA_022664845.1 Lepisma saccharinum | reverse complement strand
TATATATATATATATTATATATATAAACATTGTCCAACTTTTACAAAAACAAAAGGTAGTTTTAACGTGAAATGTGGCAACTTTTTTCGTACTCACGCATTACACAACATGTCAGTATTTCCTTGGTAGCAGAGTTCTCTTTAGTCATGAATGTCTTCATGAACGCCCAGAAATTTTTAATCAGATTGACGTCGGGGGAATTTCCTGGCCAATCCAGCATCACAATTCCGTCTTGATTTCATTCCTTCATTATTGGCAGGTGTCAGGTCATATTGAAAAACAATTCCGTGAATCTTTGCCAGTTCGAGTATTACTGTACTACTTACAAAGCCCAAACGATATGTATTCCCGCTTCACCTTTTCGTATTAGGATTAAGTTTGTGCCAGGCGAATGTCTGGATAATACAATCTCCAAGGATCTTGGTACATTAAAGATAAGGGGAGGTAACATGAATTGATGAACTTCAGAAGGAGATGAAGTACCCCAGCAAGACACTGTACCGTGTCATCGCTTCATGGTTGACCGCAAATATTTCGTAGACCATAGCACTTCAGTAACTTCAGCAACGTGGAATAGTTATTCCGGTATCCTGATATCAACCCCGCGGAACGCCTGTGGAATCGCACTTTGAAATGCGTCGGAGATATGAGATGCTGGACAGACTGAATGGTTGGATATACCTGCAGAGGACATCCGTGTGGTTGTTGACTTCTGGTGTGGACTGATCGGTGCTCTTCTCAATGTATTCCAGCTCATTTCTATGTTGTACTTATCCAATATATTACGGCATGTTAGTGCATACGTAGTACTATTCTGTAATAATACTTAAGAAACAATGTAAAGATTTCTCTTACATGATAATACATCATTATGTACTAGTTTTTACTAACAAATTCAGTGTAAATTAAATTTTAAGTTTTCATGACGAATTTCAATTTCAATTCATAACGTCTCTGAGAATGTCGATGTATAAGTCGATGAAAGAATTGTAAGACAGAATACAAAATAAAAGTTACATGACGTAAAACCCAAAAAGAATAATATTTCATTAAATTCATTGTAAGTTTTCATATATCTGGAAAATTAGGAAGGTGTAGTAATGATGAGCAAAGATAAGTTTCTATTTAAAAGTGGCATCTTGGTACGTCAAACTAATATCACATATGAACTTTGCTGCATTAATTATATAAAACAATATATCTCACCATTTATAAACACCTAACAGAAGAGCTAGGCAATGTGTTTGGAATTTGATTCTTATACATATATGTTATTGGTCTATATATTGTTATTCATGTTAAAACGCAATTTGCACAAAAATTGCACTTTATCTTATTTACATCAAATCTTCATTCTTCAATTGATTTCGTGACACGTATTTTATATATGTAGGCGTCGAGGATTTGAAATTTTAACAGAATGTGTCTATACTAAACTACGCACATAGTAAGTCGACTAAACAGTATATCATCTGTGTATTATGTACAATAAAACCCCCTCATAACCAGCATATGCATTATCAAAATAACGGGACTTTTGAAAGTCTAAGTTAAACACCCAATTTATCCCTTGACCTTCAAGTAACTGAAACATTCGCAGCTAAAGTAGCGAAAATGAAGTAAAACTTGAAAATTGAAGTATTTGTGCTTGTACAGTATTCCAATATGGTAATTTGTGTTCTTTATATTAAAAAAATTGTGACGATTTTTAATGTTAACGAAGTTTGTTATGATCAGCTATCAAAGTCAAGATCAACAAACTTCATTCCTGCTTGTATGTAAAGTGGTATCATAATAATACGAACAGATAACTTCAAAAATATTTTTTAATTATCCAGCAAAATCTGGAATCAACCTTGTCCCATTGTTGCCGGTTATGAGCGAACCTACTGCAGTTCAAACACGCTAATGAATTTTACTGGGAATAGGAAGATTCTAAATAGGAAAACCTCCATATCTATAATTTTCTACATGTTGACCTTTATTGCACACTGCTGCTCTCTAACAGCAAAGTTTGTATTTCACTTATACACTAAATCAAAAGAGCGAAATTCCGCTCGATTTGAGCGGAAAGAGTGAATTTTCATCGGAAAAAAGATGAGCAATTTTCGCTCGAAAAGGATGGGATCTATGGTGGTCCAATTCAGTGGGAACGTAGACATACTTGTAGGTGAATTTCCAGCTATTCAAATAAAGCTTTCATCTTTTGAAAACAAAAACAACGCAATAAAATGTTAAAAATGTAAAAAAAGATGCAAAAGGGTACATTTATTCATAACTAGTACGAAACAAAGATGATGTACTTAAGAATGAAAACTAGTAAAAAACTAAAACTAAGGGAGATTTGAACCCGGTATCTTCTAACCAGCCTTAACCCCGCAACCAGCAGTCCAACAGGAATAACAAACCTTCGAATGGTTTCTTTCGTCTCGTCAAGTACTTGGAAACAGCGTTCAAAAAATGTCTTGTACATATCTTACTTCTGACATCTTCTGGTATATTTTTCTAACAGAAAAGTTTTAAAGTTTTCTGTTGTCATCTTGAACTAAACGCAACGCTATAAATTTCTCAGTATAGCTTAGTCTTTCGATATACAGGAACCTTTGCTGTTACAAATGGCGGAGAACACACTTGACTACTAGCCATGGCCCATGATACATTGCAAATCGCTCTAGAAAGATGAGAAATCGAAGAAATAAACCACTCTAAAAAGATGCAAAATCGCTCTTTCAAGTTTGAAGAATCAATGAGAAATCGCTCTTTTAAGTTTGAAAAATAAATTACATCCAAAAGAGCGGAATTCCATCCAGAAAGAGCACATTTTCCATCCAAGGAGAGAGGGTTTTGTTACAAACCAATCTTTTCCGATTTAAAAAAATCGCTCTACAGATGAGTGGAGCGTCTTTCCACTCTAAAAGAGTGAAAAATACGCTCTTATGTCACTTTTTGTTTCTCTTAGTGGCATCTTTAGTAAAATTTATTTTGTGCCAAATCATTAAATCTAATAGTATTTTTTTTCTTTCGTTATTTGTGTAAAAGGAATATAAACTTATAAATATTTTAACAGTTAGATGGGTTTATTTCTTGAGTACACTCTTTGATGCCAGATCTAACTTGTAGTTATCGGGATTTTCTTGAAATGTTTTTGTTCCTCTACAACCCAAATTCAATGCTTCACTTTGATTGGCTACAAACTTCATGCTTTGGTTGTATATGGAAAAGAGTAGCGGTTGTCAACTCAACTCAAACCACAAAGACTACCGAACTTGAAATTCGATCCGTGGACTTTCCGACTATGGAGTGAATACTGGTGCGCTTATCCTGACTCATTTCGCTTGATATAGTTAGGTTCCTTCATGGAAGTCTCTGTTCAGCTTGTTATACAGCATTCCTTCCGAATTCGTTTTCAGTGTTTATTATTCTCTTTTAAATCGCTCTGCATTTGTTTCTCTGATTCATTATAATGAACATCGGAGTGGGAAGGATTCCTAACTTTCGGAGGATTCCTAACAGACTTCAAAGATCAAAATACTTTCCTTGAACACAAATATTACGAACAATTCAGGTTAAATATTGAATCAAAATTAAAAGAAGAAAGAAAATATGAGCTATTCTATCTTACCTCGCAGAAATCTCATCGCAGGCTTGGTAGACTTCCGCTAATTGAAATGTCTTCATCACGATGACAATATGTTGGTCCAGAAAATAAACAGTGATTCAGTTTGTCTACGTTGAAATTATTCCTTACCTGATCCTCCTTGTCAACGTATCTTGATCGTCCCATTTGAAGCTGAAGTAGTATATAATGAATAATTTGGTATTTTTTTCCTATGTACGAGGATTTCGAATGTACTTCGAATGTGTCAATTCAACAGTGTTAGATTATCACACACGGAATGTTACGTTTCCTTTCGACAGTCATAATGAAATATAAGCTCATTTTTCTCCAGCGTTGGCGGTGCTAAGGGAAAAATAAATGAAATAGTGTGTGAATACCTTGATCATTTATTACAGTGAATACCTTGATCAAAGTATCTCTTGCAGTAGTTCGCCAGATTCACAAAGGGAGCTCGAAAGTTTGGACTCCAGAACTTGGACCATTTGTCAGAGTATAATTAAATAATGGAAGCGCAGGAAAATATAGATAGTAAAGTTAATTTTCTTGAAAGCTCTGTAACTAGTCTCTTTGACCTATACATGCACCGAAACGGATAGTTAGAATCACGAAGAACAAATTGCCATACATTTCCAGTAACACACAGCTGTTGATAAAACTTGCGATCGTGCACATCGAAAGTTTAAACGCACTAGGTTGCAGCAGCACTGAGATGGATATAAAGAACTTCGTAACTTTACTACTGCAGTAACAAGACAAGAGAAGTCTGCTTATTTTACTTATCGTGTAAAATACCGGAGATACGTGGAAGACACTGCGTGAACTTGGAGTAGGCCGTAAAAACTCAGGTTTGGAACTTCCTGAAGAACTAAATGATCCTAACCTTATCAACTGTCATTTTGCTAGCTCATACCATATCTCGGTGACGAGCAACTTTAAGTTTGATTAACAAATCAATCGGTACAATTCACCCAAGCATCGTACAAGTCAAGCAAAGATTTTTAACCATCTTAAAATGTCAAAATAATTTTATCTATTACAAATACTGGGTAATCTTATAAGTAATATCGTATTTTAACACAATAAAGAATAGAACGAAGACATACCTGGAACACAGTGTTCAGTCACCATCATAATCGTATATACAGCCATCTGCCCACCGATCAACCAGTTTTTAAATACCGTGTTTGAAGAAAGCTCTAGACTTGGACTGAATGTCACTCCATTGTTTGTCGCATGTTCTCCGTGTTTCCCGTCAAGTTAGGTTTAGAGACTGAGAAACAGTTTGAAATCTGTAGGCAAAAGGTCCGGTGAATAAGGTGAGTGAGGAATTTTCTGCCATCCAAATTCCTATAATTTTTCACATGTGTAGGTGGCATTGTCTCCGTGGATCAACATTCCCTTACGATTTACCAGCGCTGGGTACAGTACCGGTAGTCCTCTATCGTGATTTTCTGGTTCTGTAGCACCAATTAAAAATTTATTGTCTCGTCGAACACGAAACATCACTTTGCGAAGGTGATGTTCTTGTTTTGCCATTGTTTCGACCACGCCTCTATTACATCCACGAACACCTGCGTCTAATGTTGTAATGAAATATCCAGTTTTCTCCTCCCGTCACTATTCTGTTAAAAATGGCTCACTGGTGCAACGCATGAATATGGCACAGTAATTGTCCACACGCTGCTGCTTTTTTTTTTTATTTTTTCCAATTTGGATTCATAGCCAAGATCTTGAAGCACCAATCGTTGAATGGGTCGATTAGAGTTTGTGGCTAATTCTTGAACCGTTCGAAGTTATTTTCCTCAACAGCTGTTCGCAGAGCATCATTGTTCGTCCAGGTCGCCCGTAAGTCTGGAGTTTTCAGACCAGAATTTTGTGAACTATCGCTGACATTTGAGAACATCAAGTGCCCCGTGACCGTATTGTCGTTTTGTGTATTGATTCTGCCAGACCCCCAGCATTTGGGGTTGTTAACCCTCCAAATCGTCAGGCACACAGTCCCAACTTAAAAATTTTTAATGTTAAAAATCGATAAAAATCCATACTAAACACTACTCATACCCCTAATTTTGGATTTACAACCCTCAAAATGAAAATCCTTGCAGAATTGTTGGCCGCTGCGGTCTCTGAGTGTCTTTCATTTAACTTACAAAGCATTGCATGTCGTACGTGCTCTTCAGACATTCGTGTCCAAACACGTGTCACTACCACACAACTTTTTGCTGACCGATCTCATTCGTGCATTTCTACACGATGAACTGTCCTATTCAGAAGTAGTCTCGCGGCCTTATGTAGTTCGCCCGTTGCATGGCATCGCTTCTACGGTTGTGCTAAAACAACACTACTTATGGGATGGTCCAATACTAGGCACGTCCAGAACGTAAGTTCCGTTTGGTAATAAAAACAAAACGAGTACAGATATACACAAACTATTTATTGCTTAACAAACTACAATGCGTACACTATTTTTCCACATAGTTCCCACCATTTTGGAGGCACTGCGTGGCACAAGGTTTTGTATGCCTTCATCATAAAACGTTGCGCCTGTGTTGTCAACCAGGTGGCAACATGTCATTTGAGCTCATCATCGTAGTTGAATTTTTGTCCACCAAGGAACGTCTTCAGGTGCAAAACGAAATGGAAGTCGCTAGGGGTGAGGCCAGGGTTGTACGGAGGATGGTCCAGCCAAAGTCCTGTAATATTACACACGGGGCAGGACTTTCAATCAACTTCGCCATTCTACACATGCACTGTAAAGCGTACACAACAGACGGCGATCTCAAAATGGCGTTATCTTCTTCTCCTTTACTCAGAGCAACTACGGCGCATGCGCCGAACTGCGATGGCAGCGCTGCTGGAGCAACGGATAAAACCGGAACTAACTTTCTAGATGTACCACATATTTAAAAAATGAAATGAGTACTGAATTGAAAGTGAAAGAAGATGGAAAATGTTAATTATAAGATGATCTATCTTACCTTGAGAAATTTCACCATAACCTTTGTTTTCCCACCTCTTCAAATATGGTTTCATCAGGAAAAAGATTTAATCTGGACAATATCTTGGTCCAGAAAATAAACGGTGATTCAGTTTGTCTTCCCTTCCTAGGCTGGAATGATTTGTTCTAGGATCCTTCTTGATGACGTGCCTTGCTGTTCCTATTCTAAACAACTTCAATGAATAGTTCAATAGTTTGTAAGGGATTTTGAGAATTGCATACTTATACTCGGCCGAACTTCACCAAAAGTTTCTGAGATCCGTGACCGTTTCAAAATGTAAACCAGAAACACACAGATGACAACACACTGTCGAGGAAAAAAAAGTCACAAAAGTTTATGTCAACGGAGTGCGTCGTACGAGGCTCCAAACACACATACCCTGTATATGCAGACGTCTCTACACCGTATTCCTTAATAAATGACACTCATTATAGTACACTCACGTCACAAGTCTGAAAGACGACATCTCTGGGTGAGCACATCGTGTGGGAAAATAGAGATGAGAATGTAGGGGCCAGAACCTATAGGTAGCGCGAAAGATAACATTTTTCTGATGGTACAGAAGAAAGCCTAGAAAGTCACAGTCAGAATGACTTTGATACGAAGGCTTTGAACCTGTTCCGCCTGCCTTGCGCTGATCGAAAATAAGTAAACCATAATAATGTGAAACAATGTGCGCATTTTATAAATACACCTTGTGCGTGCTTTTTTCTTCTATCATATTTACACACCCAGAACCCACATCCCAGCTAACTTAAAACAAATATCTTTTACAGAATCAAACGTGTCAAAATCTACGTCAATGGGGTCAGATTTCAACCACGCGCCTAGCAGCATATTCTTCAGAGACGAGGCGTAAAAATAAACTTAAGCAGGTTTGAACCTTATAGTAGCCGTTAATACCTGTCGAGCAACGTCCATATGACACCTTTTGCTAAATTCTACTTAATACCGTATTTTCTCGATTATTTGACCCATTTTGCGGATTTTTTTTTCACAAAATATGGATGGAGTTAATTATGCACAAACATTTCAGTTATGCCAACCTTATCGTACTTTGTGATGTTTGAATAAATCTCCGGGTTTCTGAATACACTTAACTAGGCAAACAAGTCAAGACAGCCTGGAAAATCGTGAAAAGGAAATAATTGCAAGAAAACTATTATGGAACAATAATAATAATTATTATTATTGTTATTTATTTGCATTGAAGGCCTATGGTTCATAATACAACAGTACTGGGATTGGTTTTTGCCCTACGAGAGAGAGGTGACTATCGGTTTCGTTTAGCACTTCCACTATGGCATTGATAAATAAATTAAAAAGTATGTGTGAAAGTTGGCACCCCTGTCTTAGGCCTATATAAGATGGTATTTTCTCAGATATTTTGTTTTGCCCGCTTCTTATTCAGAAATCAATCCAGATGTATGTTTTTCGAGTCTTTGGTGTGTTTGTATCGACATTCCGTATGTTGTCAATTTATGCAGTAAGTCATTTCTGCTTATGGTGTCAAAAGCTTTCTCGAAATCCACAAAGCAGGTGAATTATGGAACTAATATATTCTGGGGCTATTATAAAGCCGGGGGGATACAGGAGCAGATTTATTATCAATATACATGAACATCATTCTCTAATACTGTGCATGGGAATTTATTCCAGCTGTGTATAAAGTTAACTTACATTGGATTTCGATCATCCTTCTGAGTCACTAACAAGTGTCCAGAGTAGACGTCAGATTCATAATCCCGTCCACTGGAATGAGCTTGAACACGAGGACACTATCAACTTTCCACCATACAGAAGACATTACCTTCTATCGGAACCGGTCCTGCCAAACTGTAGTCTGTGGTTAGTATCTTTGGCTAGCAACTTAGTTTCTAGATACCACGTAGCAATATCTACATCTCATCACCAGCCACAAATCGCTTTCAAAAGTAGGGCCTAATTTTACTTTGAAAGTCCAAAGTAGTTCCCAATAAACAACCTTTCTTTGTGCTGTGTACGGAGAAGGCACTATATTCTTCTCGTTCCGGCCGACCTATTCAGTTCAATAAGGATCGATTGTTCTACGAGCTCACCTAAGAGGATTTGCGCCAAGGCACTAAATTATTGGCCCAACTGATGGTATCGTTGCCTGTCATATTCACTCGATAGGTAAAGTCCAAAAACTCGGTCTATGGGTATTACACGCTCTGAACGGAATAGATAAATCCAGCGAGCTATTATCGCTTCCAATTTGTTCACTCGACACCAGGCTTCTTTTGGACACAGAGATTTCTTAACCCCATTGTCACCATGAAACGCTGGCTGCATCATTTTTGCCATCGTTTCAACCACTCCACTTTTCCTCTAAAGTTCATATCCATGTATTATCTAAGTTCGTTTGTTTTTGTTTTCGTTTTTCATCGTCATTTGTTTCTTTACTTTTCGTACTACGTTTCTTGTGTTTCTTTACTACTCTTAAGTTTAAATACCGAGATAGAACAAGCTACCAGTTCTTGTGACACGCGTTCACGAGAACTGCAGTCTGAGTTAAAATCACTTGGTGAAGAGGTTTCCTCTCAAAAATGTGTATCCGTGGCCTGGTTTGACTTCTTGTGGTGTCGGTAGCGGAAGGATTACTACTACTACCGTTGTGTCTAACCTGTACAGATACTAGGGTCAAAACCAGTAGCAGTGTAGCCTGGACGTTTGGCGTTACGAATAAACAGCCGTATGGTTTTGGGTTTTCTTATCCGGGTGGCATTGAATGTAGGCCCAATAAAAGGATTCTAGACCTGTGACGTACACTATTGGTGTTAGTTTTCCTGAGTTTGCTCAGGTTGGTGTTACTCAAAGGAGTACCGCGACCCCATGTGTAGCTCAGTAGGAGGTGGGATACAGTCTGTTGTCACCATAGGTTTGGATCCTGGTGGTATGAAAACGTCTACGCCTCTGAGGATAGGGGACTTGGCGCACTTCCCTACTTTCGATGGTCAAGTACAGACTCACATACCACAAGAGTTCTTGAAGAACTTAGAGCAGAATTTTAAACTCATGAGACTTTCTGACTCAGACCGACTTCTTGTCGCGACTAGGTGTCTCTCTGGAAGAGCTCTTGGCTGGTATGAGCAAACTAAATCTAAAATACATAGTTAGTCGGATTTTAAACATCCGTTTTTACAACAGTTCAATGACCAGCGCTTGAGGAAAATGAAGATGAGACGTTTGCGTAGTATAAAATATCTAAATAGTGATTGTAAATCACTGGTCGATTTCTCAAAGTTATTAGTAAAAGTGTATCGTGACCTGTGTGGTAACACAGAGGAAGATGACTTATTAGAAATCGTACTTGACGCTATTTCTTTGACTGTTAGCAGGACTATGATTTTACTTAAACCAGAGAGTATTGAACAATTAACAGAGAATCCTTCTGTGTGGGAACTCTCTGATGTTCACGAAGTCGAACTAAATATCAGAGGTACTTTTGAACCTAATATAGGCACCAAACGAAAGTATTCAACCAATAATGACGGTGGAAGGGATAATCGTAGAAAGTTCAAGTCAGAAATGTGGAGACTGTGTCTCATGCTGGAACTGAGACAGTGGAGATTGTGACTGAGTCCAAAAATGAAAATAAAATTACCGTTTCTAAGGAAGGTAACTTACGTAATGGTTTTAGTCAGTATAGGAACAGACGAAATAGGTACCGGTGGTGAAATTGAAATAGTGCAGCAATAGATAATAATTCGGGATTTAGATCGAGAGATAATGGTTGCCAGAGTCTAAACCCTAATAATAACTTTAATAATAACGATTCTAACAATACAAATAAATCTTATCCTAATAACACAAACACTTACACGCATCATAATAATACTTGTTCTAACTATAATACCTATAACACTAACCCTAATAATTCTTATCGAGGGAATAATAATCGAGCAAGTTTCCGAAGAGGTAGGGTTCCGTATCAAACCTGTCGTTATAACTGTGGGATGTGTTTACACTTTCCGTGTGATGAGTCTGTCTCAGTGCCAGTATCGGATCCGAATTACCTAGTGGGTGCGGCGTCGAGCCGTAACTCTGGACCTACTGGAGGGGTGCTACCTGGAACGAGTGTCCCTGGAGATTTTCAGAAACCATCGAGCCAGGGAAAAAAGTTCAGGAGCGGTCCCTAGGTGGGTCGACTAGGGATCGCTGGGTTCGGCTTAGACGAGCTACCGATGGTAAGTTTCCTGAAACTGTTGGTAAAATCAGAATTGAAGGGCAATCTGTTAACTTAGGTCAGAAAGATAAGGAAAATAATCACTGTCCAGAATATTCTCAAAATTTTGTCCACAACTATAGTCAAAATCAGATGATGCGTTCAGGAGTAGAAGCTGCGTCTGTTGCAGATGCTCGTTGTTCCCCTGTCAGAGTTAAAACTCCTCTTGAGGTATTCTATGAAGCAGATCCTGAACGTGCTGCTGAATACTATACTAAACCTGTTAGACCACTTACTGAAGCAATTGGAAACGAGAACAGTTTATTTTAAAGTTGGGTTGTCGAGTGAACTATTAGTATTTTATTAGGATCTTCCAGACATTGGTTTCGTTTTCCGAATGGTTGTATATAAGAATTTGGGTTAAAGGTGTCCTTATCGATACATGGTGAAGTTATTAGAAAGGCGCAAGGTTTCTTCAATAAGGCGGTTTCACGAGATTGGGCAGTATCTTCGGATTTGTTAAATTACCTGTGATGGGATTCAAATTCTTTAAACTTCATATTTTCAATTTTTCTTATTTCCTTTCCTGTTCCAGTTTATTAAAGCCTTATCTATCGTCTTATCTCCTCCTACTATTTTCTTTTCTTTTCTTGATGTCTTATATTAATATAATCTTAAACACATAACATAATAATACACATTAAATTTTATCATTTCTGTATAAATACACTACGAATATTTTATACACACTTATGAGTAAAACATTAACACATTTTAATGATTTAATTTTACATTGAAATTACATGTACGTTACCTATGCTTCTTGTACACATTTTTCTTCTCATAATCACTTGTTTAGAGACGTTGACTGGAATTCTCCTGGTAAGCATAACGTGAACAATCTGAAGGTTTCCAATTGGCCAAAGGAGAGGAGAGAGGAGTTGATGAAAATTCAGGAAGGTTCTTTCCTTCTCTCTCGATCTCTTCCTTCTCTTGCGGCTTTTGAACCTGAAGGCTTGTTCAGAAGAAATCAGTGTTTAATTTTTTTCTTTGCTCGGAGGGGTATATTGAAACGCTGGCTGCATCATTTTTGCCACCCTTTCAATCACTCCACTTTTCCTCTAAAGTTCATATCGATGTATTATCTAAGGTTTGTTTTCGTTTTTGATCGTCATTTGTTTCTTTACTTTTCGCTTATGAGCACATTGTTCTTTTGGGTCATGTTTCTGTTCTTTCTAGTGCATATGTACTGACTCAAGAGATATGACCAGATAGTTAGTGCCTCATCCACTATGTCTTACGTTTTTAGCTTTATGGCGCGAAAGTATTTTTCATTGTTTTTCCTCCTTTATCTATTATCGTTTCTCTTTTACTTTTTTTATTCTTTAAAAGTTTTGTTTCGGCTTCTTTTATGCTGTTGTCTGCTAGAATTTTCTTCAGTGCAGACGTAGCAGTTATTTTTTGTATCGTTGGTTCCCCCTTTCCCTGTTTTGGGTTTTGATTTTGACCGCTAAAGGGATATAGTTGTACCTACGCCATGATACGAAAAAAAGGCAGCTAAGGAAGTTGGGCTGCGAAGTTAGTATTAAATTTAACAAAAAGCATCAGCCCATATTATTGTCAGTGGCATGAAATGCCAAAATCTTGAGGGAGTAGCAGCGAAATTTTCCAAACCCGTGGATACAGCAGTAATGTGATGTCTAGTCCGGTTTTTGGTGTACTATATAGTAATTCTAGCTGGATGCCTGGATTGTCAATGGAAGCTGCAATCTGAAATTTAGTTTCGAATTTGTGAAGTGGAATTCGAATGTTGTGAACGATCATCGGTGAAGCAAATTTTCTAAATTTAGTGATTTTTCTTTTGGGAAACAAATTTCGAAAATTTTGTTTTGTTCTAAATTATTATGCTTTATTCCGGTGTAGTAAAAATTACAACAGCAGCTTAAGGCAATGACCAGGGCATCGTCCTTCTACTGATCATCATCATGTAGATAACACGCTCCCCGGTAACTCTTACTTAGCAGCTATGCTGGTATGAGGTAGTGAAATATTTTGAACGAAAATTCATAACCCGAAAGTTTGGTTCGGAATTAGAAAACGTCTGATTTTATTGATAATGCAATTTCTCTACGTCGCACCTTTCTGTGCGTTGAATTTTGATATTTTTTTGTGGTGGAGAACGTCAGTTTTCTTGTCCCCCGCCCCTTTTTTCTGATTTTCCGTAATCTACCATGTACTCGACATTGTCGTTCCGGACCTAGCGCAACGAGGCTGACGTTTTCAACCCGTCGTAACCTAATCTTGTGGTAAAGAAATTATTAAAAATACAAGTTTAGTTTGGATTTGTGACAATAATGTCTTCTGCTTGTAACGGTCTTAAAGCTCCGTTCCATTTGTTTTATTATTGTCATGATTTTTACTGTATTGAGTTACAAAGCCAAAAGATTTTTACTATAATGATCTCGATGTCATCAATATACTTTGATCATTTACTCACATATTTGTCGAGCAAAGGTATAATTTTCCATTCCCCTTTTGTTAGTTATCCTGGCGCAAGGTTTATTTCTCGAACTACCTTATGACGTATCTTCCTTCCGTCTTTCTTTTATTACTCATTTTCTGATTGGATGATAGTGTCAGCATCCGTAAATGGACCAGGATCTTAGCTCATCTTAGTTATGTGTTCCTTTATTATTGGCAAATCTTCCCGCCAAGAAGAATCCTTGCTCGTAAGATGTATTAATTTTCTTATATTAATTTTTATTTATTTTTTTATTTCCAGTTTTTAAACATTCAATAATTTTGAATTTTCATTCAGGTGCCAAAAGGTTAGATATTATTGGTTTATTTGGTTTGAAACCGAGATCTGTTCTGGTTTGTTTTGTTCCTACGCCTTCATTCGTCATATGTCGAAAAAGAAGGCATTTCTTTTAGTAGATATACCGTAAGCAGCTATAACAAGAAGATGCTGCATGCCACTGATTCTCCATAAAGTTTTATTTACAGTACATTTTTAAAATTTCCCTCTTCGAGACTAAATCAGTGTGCCTGTCCAGGTAAAGTAAATATTTGTTGAGGATATAATTACAAGACCATGTTCGCTTGCCTAGACAGCTAAATTTGGAAATTAAATTTCATCGTGTATCTCTGCTCTGCTGGTTGTCTCAACAGGATTCACATCTTTAAAATTTCAGTTAATTTTCTCTTTTCTCGTGTTTGGGACTTCCATACGCAAAAGTTAATTACATCTAAATTCTGTTTCGACAGTGGTAATTGTTTCGTGCACTACGAGCAATATGTTTATTATGAGATTTGCAGTGCAAAGATATTTCTTAGCTCTGCAGGGCTAAACTAGGAAAGGAACATGGTTCGTCCATATGTCATGATGCTTTGATTTAGATAAACCGAAATCGTCAACAGATCTCTATTTCTCTCTTTATACGTTTAAAGTTTTATTTATTTCTATAAGTAATATGATGCTTTATGCACTCCATTCAATTATTTCTTTAGCTACTCATGCGAAAGGTTTAGTACGATGAGCTCACCATGTTTTTATTCGTTCGGTAATGGTTGAGTACTTGCGCTCTGTTTCGTCGGCTTTAGTTCTGTCCGATTGTTTTACGTTAAATTTCAACCTGTTTCAAAACTGTCTAGATCGCTAAACCCGTAATAGTATCCGAATTTGTGTTGTGAAATTTTAAATATTTATTTCGAAAAACACCTTCAAATGTCAAAATCTTACTTTGCCATGTTCATTGTTTAATGATTGAAATCCAGAAAGTGCTTTTAGTGGAACTGGCCCATAGTTTATAGTGAAAGTGATATAGCAGGAAAGGGTCAGGATTTTCGAATATTTGTAATCATGATTGAAAACGTCTACATGTAAAACAGTGATTCTCGTATTATTTTACAAACGAGAAATTTTGGACTTAAATTTCAAAGTTAAATGATTTTGTTAAAGCATAATTTTCGATTACTGTATAACAGAATGATTTTCCATGGACAGAATGTCGAATTTTAAATACACTTTTTCTAAGTCAATTTGAATAATAATGATGTTTACGCAGATATTATTTTGAACTTACACTATCGCGTACAGTACAAGTATTGTAGTGAACTGAATTTTCTTTTGATTAAAGTGAGTGCACGCACATTAAACGTTCAATGCTTTCATGTTTTCTTATAGATTTTCACGTTGTTGATTTTCTACAGTGACCTTGTACACTAGGGGCACAATATCTCTGTCTTCTGGTGGATAGGTAGTACATTAGAACTTTTATTTCTCCTACTCTTCCGCCAGAATACGACGAATGTCACTGGTGCAGTTTTCAACTGTAGGTCCTACTGTAGTGCATGGTCCATTACTGGTGCGTGTGAGCGTTTAGAATATTTTATTTTTGCTACCGCTTTTATTTGAGCTTTTGGAAGTTAACTTCGGTGACTTACGTGCGTTTATGGATAAACTTTGGTTTATCGCCTCCAGTCTGATGTCTATGTGCATGGAGGCTTGGGCTACTCTGGCATTTTCTATGCGGTGATGTGGGTTGTTCTCTGTGCTCTCTTCTCTGGTGGGGTGGGAAATTCTTTCCTTCTCTGTCTCCCCCACCCTTTTTTCCATCGTTTCAGCTTATTCCTGTCTCTGTGCTATATTTCGGATTTAGTTATCCTTCGATAATCGTGTGCTCCCTCTTCGGGATTTTTTCGGTACTTCTGTGTCCTGATGATAAGAGATAGTATTTAGTTTGGTTCGATAGTCTGATACTTTATCTTTCTCGTTCGTCGAGTGGTCGTGGGTCGTGACCATGGCTGGTGAAGTCGTGACTTAGCTCTCGAGTGACCGGCTTCCCGCTGGGTGTCATTGTAGACTCTTCGCGAGTGTTACCCACTTGTCCACATGAAAGTGAAGTTCACTTTCTTTCTTTCTCACCCTTCTTTAGGGAGAAGACACACACAGGGGCACCTTCTAGTTGTGAAGTTTGACGAGGCTTCACTAGGAAGCGTCCGGAGTGTATTCATGTTCGGCACTTAGGCTGTTTTTGCCCGGCGCTTGTCCCGTTTGAACCTTATTGTGTTCTTGGGTAACACGGTTCAGGTTTTCTGCTTTTAGTTGGTTGATGTGTGTGTGTTTGCCCCATACCTTTGTGTTGTCTTTCATGCTCATATAATGTAAACATCTTACTTTCGCATATGTAAGTTGTCGGTTATAGCAGCAGTACAAGGCAACATTTTACCTCGAAGAAAGGCTTGTATATAGCTTACGAATGTTTTGACAGAGTGCCTACGAGCACGTAGACGTAATTTCGGCTTTCTGTAATTAGAAATTTATTCAACATTCTTAACAAATTTGTGATCTCTGCGATATTCTTGATTTTGAAAATCACTCAACATATTTCCTAACCCTTTGGCGATTGTAACTAGAAATTCAGTTGCATCAATTAGATTGTGTTCTATATACGTTGAGCTCGTTAAGCTATGTCGAAAATCAAGATCAGTTATAATTTTGTTTTATCATTCAGTATTGTAAGCTATATCGGACGGCGAAGACAGGTAGAGATTTTTCTTTTTAAATCTTTAACTGTATCTAATATAACCTAATCTATCAGGGATATGTCAAAATAGATTGTTCTCTTTACAGTTTTGATTCGTACTTACGAAAAAGTGAATTCTGTACGGTTTCGACATTTGAACCTTGTAAATTTGTTTTATTTGGGATTTTAATAAACAGTGAATTCTATTTTCTTGTGTAGTAATGGATCTTTAGTTCATAAGGCGTGTATACCGCTTTTTTATAGTGACATGCGATGACCTGTCAGAGGTCTGAAATTGCACATTAAGGTGTCCACACACTAAAGTCTGTGGTATAGAATTTGCTTAGTGTTAATTACCAATGCGTGTAAAGGATTTTCTAAAGTTATTTAACCTCAAAATTCGGATTATTTTCATGTGACTAAAAGACGAAATTGTTTAAACTTTGAAACTCAGCTTAAGTGCCCGTACTTTCACACTACTTCGGGGTCCAGTGGGTAAAGCATGACAGGTTTTAGTTCCTGGATGAACGAGCTATAGTTGTAGGCCCTTGGTGTAGAGTTGCTCTAGCGGTTTTGGGAGGTGTAGAAAACGATTCGGAATGAGACTGTCATTTCGCGTAGTATCGTTGGTTTCCCGACCTGCGTCGCCAGAGCAGGAGGCTCGAGCACGGCCTAGTTGTTTAGTTTCGTTCTTTTGTTTTGTCTGGTATGTGTAGATAGGGGAAAAGTGAGTTAAGTTAATGTGAAGTGGATGAAAGAGTGAGGCTGAAATGAGCTTTTGTTGACCACTGGAACTAAGGTAGCTCTGAGGGGGATGGGAACGATCCCGTAGGTTCCGGGTTTATTGTTGTTTTTTGTTTGCTTATTTCTGCGTTCTCCTGCCCTGCGATTTTGCGCAAGCGTTGTATGGGTTTTGTTCTTTTCTTCTGCATCGCCCATTAGCCATTTGGATAGGCCTTTCAGAATGCAGAATGTGAGGGGAGTTGCGGTTTTCAGAAGAATTTTTCCCCTTGATTTTTGTTTTAGTAGTGCCTGCTTGTTTCCCCGCCATGCTTTTGTCAGTGTAAATCATCTTTTGATTTTGACTTTTCTGCATAGACGTTTTGAGCGTGTTTAGGGTGGTTCCCCTCTACCTTCGTGCACCCGCTTCCCTTTCCCTGTTTTTTACTGACTTTCGCCATTGACTCTTTTATTTTATTTCGATATTATGTTATCTCTCCTTTCTCTGCCTTGATGCATGCTATTCGTCAATGAGATGTGATGTACGAATGTAATCCGGAAGTGGGGTAGTGTCTGGCTTTGACCTGCCTACACTCCCTCGGCATTTCGTTGAAGTTCATAGAGTTTTGCTTAGTCCGATGAAATTCTTTTTTATTTGGCTCTCTTCTGTGACAGCAGGTCTTTCTTATTGTAACAGAACACTGGGGTGGAGGTTACTCAGATGACGTCACCCAGCTGGGGTGGTGACAAGCGTAGTGCTACTCAGTGGTTGGCGGTTCCTGAAATACACTGTCTGACTTCCGTCAATGTTGCTTGGGGAGTTGCAATTGAAAGGGTAGTCCTGTTTCAACAAGTGATGAAAAATGGTATCTTATGTCAATATTAAGGAGAGAGAAGAATGTCTGAGTACGGACAAGCAACCAGCAGTGATCTTCGAGCCAAGGCAGAGCTGGGATCCACGGAAGATAATGAACTGCTTTTGGTGGCGATTATAAGTCGGATTTGGAATTGTTATTTCTATTGCTTCTTTTTTTTTCTGATTATTCAGAAAGGTATACAGTATACCGTGTACATTTCACTCAGACAACTTGCTCGGCTTCAAATCTTTAAACATCCGTAAATATGAAAGGAATTTGAAGACCACAGAAAAAGAACGTGCTTTGTTCTTCTTCTTGATTACATGAGAGCGTATTACCAAGTGTATAAGCTTAAATCCGCTGTTTGCCCATAGATGGCGTTCGTGAGCGTATGAAGCTACCATGGGCACGCCAGACCTATTGTGTGGATCAGTTGGACCTCTGGCAACACGAATCAGTGCACATAATCAGAAAGTGCAGACAACAACACAGTGTTCAGTTGGTAAGCATGGCTAGTTTTGTGCCAGAAAAAGAGCATATGCGGGAAGCTCTGGTTTTCTGCTTCCATTTGAATAAATCGGCTGCCGACGCGCATCGAATGCTTGTGGAGGCCTATGGTAACAGTACTTTATCGGAAACAACGTTCCGAGATTGGTTTCGTCGGTTCAAAGACGGCAATTTTGACCTGAGTGACAAGAAGCGTGAAAATCGGCCCACGAAGTTTGAGGACCATCAATTGCAGGCGCTGTTGGACGAGGACGATACCCAATCGCAACAAATGCTTGCCGAACAATTGAGCGTTACTCAAGCAGCCATTTCCATGTGTCTACGTGCCATGGGAAAGGTTCAGAAGATCGGAAAATGGGTGCCGCATGAATTGACCGATCGGCAGCTGGAGAGACGCCAACACACATGCGAAATGTTGCTCGCCAGACAAAGAAGATAGTCGTTCCTGCATTTGATTGTGACGGGCGATGAAAAGTGGATATATTTCGCGAATTCGAAACGCCAGAAATCGTGGGTTGATCCCGGCCAACCATCATCTTCTTCCTCGAGACCAAATGGCTTCGGACGGAAGACGATGCTGCGTGTTTGGTGGGATCAACAGGGTATCGTCTACTTGGAGCTGTTGCAATCGGGTCTAACTGTCAATGCCCACCGTTACCACCAACAACTGATCAACGTGCACCGTGCTCTGTGTGAAAAAAAGGCCGGAGTATCAACAAAGACATGACAAGCTGATATTCCTCCACGACAACGCCCCATTGCACACGTCAAAAGTGGTCCAAAACTACTTGGAGACACTTAAGTGGGAGGTGCTACCCCATCCCGCTTATTCACCAGACCTGCCCCCTACAGACTACCATATGTTTGCGTCGATGGGCCACGCTCTCGCTGAGCAGGACTTCGATTCGTATGAAGACGTCCGAAAATGGCTTGATGAGTGGTTTGCCTCGAAAGAGCAGGACTTTTTTTTGGCGTGGTATCCACAAATTGCCCGAGAGGTGGGCAAAATGTGTAGCTAGCGAGGGAAAGTACTTTGAATAACTTCCTCTGTGCTTTCTATGAACACGCCATGTGTTTTGCTGACTACAAAACAGCGGATTTAAGCGTATACACCTGGTAAAAGACCATAATTAGTATTACGTAGATCTGCACATCAGTGAAGCTATGTTTGTAATATTAATAGACGGACTATGCATACTCTCTGTTTGAGAAGAAACTAAATTCATCTGTAGGATGTTTTTGTAGGTTTTCTTGTAAACGTTACTATCATGCAGAAAAATCCAGACCATGTTGTATGTTATATGAGATTGTCATACGACGGAACAATTCCTGTTTCAAACGCAGCCTACAAACTTTATTTTCGAACAGTCTTTTTGAGTTCTGACAGATCGAGGGGAAAAATATGGAAATGACAAACTTGCAATTCTTATATTTATACCACTTTAAAGCACTTGCTAGTTCAAACGGTGTTCTTAATTATTTCATTAGAACAAAATCTCAATAACAAAATAAGATGCTCATGTGTGAGGACTTATAAAAATAAATATATTTTCAAATTGAGTACACGAGCTATTACTAGAAGCTGCAGTTGCACTCAAGTATATTTTAGATTTACTACAGAATTATTGGGAGGATTAACAAACAATTTTGGTGTGTGCTAATGATCATAGATACACACTCTCACTTAAACATGTACATTGAGATGCTGTAAATGCAATGTACTTACACTCACACTGACACGCACACACACAAACAAGAATGCTTTTTCCGGAGCTGCTCCATTGTAATCACTTCATGATCCTTGTACTCCTTAACTTTTTCGTATTTGAAGCAATCAAACGAAACCTAACCTAACCTTAGTTAACGTAGCGTATTGAATCTGAAGCCAAGAATGGATAAAATATGAAATTGCATGAAGAAATGGAGAACACAAGGTCCGTACAGTGATTACAATGGACCTGCTCCCTTTTTCCAATGTTACACAATGACCAAAAGTGAAGTAGGAAAACTCTGAGGCACATGTATAAAATTCACATATTCAGATATCAATATATGCACATATTCAGCACAGAGAGAAAATATGCATCAAAGAAATCTGTGCGCTGTAATTGATTATGCATTGATTGCAATTTGCATATTCCTACTACAATGCTTTAAGAAACTTTTAGGAGAAAACAATAAAAAGTAAATATTTTAAATGTACTACTTACGATCAGATTCAAATACTTGCTGTGTGATCTACAAAATTCTCACAGGAGTTTCGATTGCAAATTTACGAGAAATACTATTTAAACTGAAAGAAGTAAAATTTATCACTTAAATTTCGTATGTTCTTCGGTCGTAGATCGCTGTTGTTCCAGAAAGGAATAATAACTATAGTAATTAGAAAACTGGTGATTGTTAATTGTTGGAATTACCGTTATTATATGTTTCCAGAAGTGCTGCAACAATACTGAACAATACTCTAGTTAATATTTTGTAAAGAGGAAAATATAGTTTTATTTTCATTGGTATACGTGAAACTTTTTTAATAGATTGAATTGTTGTTAACCAAGACACTGTAATTTTCTTCTACTCTTAAAATACTGTAAACAGTCTACTTATAGAATCAAAAGAGATTTAATCTTTCAAAAAAAAAAAACTTTTGAAAGTAAATGTTTTAACATTTACAGGTATAGGGCTAAACATATGCAGTGTGTTAGAAGAATAATTCGACAGATTTCGTAAGCTAAACATTAAGAATTTATGGTTAAAATAGAGCGAAACATTACAGAAAATTACAATCTTATCGTAAATTTGTTTTCAATTTTTTCTCTAGTTTTTTTCCACATTAATTTCTCAAACTATTATGAGAGGAATCGGCAATTAATTCATGCGTTGTTAATGCGCATGTTTATACGCCAGATAACTGTGTTGGATAAAGGATATATGATTTCCAACGTTTGACAGAAATCTCTTATATGCAATATGTGCGAATTCCTCCCTGAGAAAACGATCGATGAAAGATGAAAATGAGGGAGCTTAGTAAATCACTAGTTATTAGAATAGTACTCTAATGTTCGCATTATTACAAGTATCGGACAGTCCTTTTTACGATTCCTTTTTCCTGTGGGTGTCTATGAAATATTGAAATGCACTACGTCCTTTGATTATGTATCGATATTACATTCATCATTATCGTATTGAGTGATTTTCTGTTCTGTACTACGGCTGTTTCTATACGTCTATGTTTAGAGATTATTGTAAATTTTAATGATTTCCTGATATATAATTTCTCACAGATTCTTTTAAATTTTACAATTTAAAAATTAAGTGTATTAATACCACAATAAGAACGAAGTTCTTTTGAACATGTTCGGAAAAGTGTAATTTTGAGCATTCAAATTACGTGTAATATCATCATAAGCTACATAATAAAAATAATCACTTAATTCATGATGAGTTTGCAAATGACAATTGAAGTTCCACAAAAGAAATTCATTTAATCAAATTTTACGGTTGAAGGAGCTCAGTTTATACAGTATTTATCATGAAAACCTTTTACTGCCAATTAATTTCAGTTGCTCGCTAGGCAATCTGTAATGTCTTCCAAAACGTTATTACAGCATTTTCCTGTTAAAAGAAGTCTTTTGCAGCTGAAAATATTATTAGGTTAACAGCGTTAACATAGATATTATGACAATATGGGCTATTAACTGGATTATTGAAGAGTGGGAGAACATTTTGAAAAAGGAAGAAAGGAGGAGGAAAAATAGAAGGATGTGAGGACACTAACAGGCAATTCTTGAAGTAGGGGAGGTAGGGGTAATTAGGATCAGGGTTAATGAGGTCAAGGGCATTTCAAGGTCAATCTGTAACAGGTAATAAAAATGACCATGCTAATATGAAGTCTGACAAATACTCTACATGTGTATTTTTTGGAGTGAAACTGTATGTTCCTGTAGAAGTAATCACTGCTTTCCAGAACAGCAATGTCGTCCATCAAAGTGAGAGTGTTTTAATTTAAAAGATCCTGTGGAAAAAGTTGTAGGAATATTGAAATATAGCTTTGGCTTTAAATTGAGAAAAAGGTTGTTTTTAAGAGGAAATTGTTAAGTTTTGCAACAGATGAAACATAATGTTAATAATGTGCATGATTCTAATTACCCCAGAAATAGCATTTCCGGGGTAAATGGGATCACAGAATTTTTGGGGTAAGGGGAAATGGGATGGCATATTTTATTGTCTATTGAAATCAAATTGGAACTAGGTATTCGTATGTGTGCAAAGTTTCAAGTGTTTAGGATATGTGGAAGTGGGTCAAAATTAGTTTACAATATTTCACTATAACTAACAAAGGAAGTAAATAAAAAAGCTTATCAAATGCTAGTACCTTAGTACTGCGCGTAACCTCCAAGTGGTAGACCTGCAAATTCACAGACATTTAGCTATTATCGACTTCACTCCTTTCTCCCATACTTTATTACAACGCAATGTGTCACAATTTTTCATTTTCCATCATACGAAATCAGCCATATTTGATTTGGCGGCTATATTGGATGACGCAAAAGTCGTACTTGCCGTCACTTTTAGAATATGGCTATTGGTTGGATGGGATGAAAGGAACCGATCCTCCAATTTTCACAAAGTTACTAATTTTGCCAAGGTTTGGGTCAAAAATTTCCCCTACGGCCTGGACTATGTGTAGAAGTGGCCAGTGAAGTATGGAATTTACCTGAATTTGGTTTGTTTCCACAGAAAGATTAAATAAGAATTTTATTTAAAAATTATTTTCAAATAACACAGGTTCTTGTCAGAATATTATAGATAAGTCTTTGGTATCTCTAATGAAATTGGAAATTGATCAAACATCTAAAGTTCCTCAAGTGAAAGATATTGCGAATAAACCATTGCCAATAATCGGTCATGTTAAGTTATCCTGCATTTTCAAGAATAGTATATATCAATTATACTGGCTAGTAACTGATCAATCACTACCTTATGCCATACTGGGTAGACCAGGTTTAGACAAGATATGTTCTCGATGGAGAAACAAACTACTATGGAAACAGGTAATAGATAAAAGTAGATACTATAGCAATCAGACATCTTTTGAGAATAAAAATAATTATTTACAAACAACACAGAACGGACTTTCTTCTTCTTACAAACCAACAAAAAAATATTTTTCTCATCCTAATGATGAAATGAAACAAATGATGCACTTGGTATCCAAACTTCAGGAAAATATAACGGTACTGACTACTAAACAGGTAGAGTTACAAGAACGGGTATCTAAGAGATTAAGTAGTGATAGAGACAATGAGATGACTTTAGTTGAGAGTAAGAACTTTTCAAACATACAGGAAATTAAAACACCATTAGATTTAACGGACACTGACAAGGATAGTATGATAGCAATGGAACAAGGCACTTCGGATGAAGAGATTAAATCAGAACGATATGAGAAATCTTTGGAAGATTTGGATCAGGTATTAAAGGATATGGGTTTTCAGCAGTACCTAAAATTTGAGATGTTTTCAAAGAATCGACCGATGTGGTTAACGTGGCTACAGAAAGGCTGTGAGGATGCTATTAAGGAAGACGCTGAAAGATCGGTACACGACTTGAGATTTGGATATTAAATCACAGATGAACTTTGGTAATTGTTAAAGATTATTTCGTTAATTTAGTTAGACGTTAATTGAGTAATAACATTTAGTAGACTTTTCAGTGCAACCAGTTAACTTAGAGAAAGATAGTGAAACTATATTTTAAAATGGTGATAAATTTCAGTGTTAATATACCTATGCTAAATCAGTGGAATAAATAACGTACATGTTTATTCCCGCTCTAAAAGCTCCGTCTAATGGAATCAAATTGAGTAATTGAGGAGTAGTTCTTTTTGACTGTATATAAATAATAAATTATCTGTGTTAAAAGCAGTTCCATTAATTTACATAAATGCAAACTAGTTTCCTTTGATAAGGAGTTAAATATAGTAAAACCTCTGTAAAGCGGACAGCCACAGGGAGTCGAAAATTGTCCGCCTTCCAGAGGTTTCAATATTTTCTTAGTTAATACCTGTTTAATTGTGAGAGAATTTTTCCGTTGGTCTAAAGTTTCGAGGATTAAAATGAATTAGGCATTTTTTCATGGAACGTCGTTCTGGACCTTTCGTCGACCTTAAACTGCTTTCGAGTAACTTTCTTACGAATATGTGTGAATAATTCGTTGAAATTGTATTCAAAAGCAAATTTTAACATGGGTTAAAATTCAAAATATTTTGTAACTTTTCACTGACTGAAATCGTGTCTAATAAAACGGCAAAGTAACTTGCCTGGTGTTGTAATAACGTTGAGTTTTATAAAATTGTTTCAGTGTTGTTAAAAAGCATTAAACATAAAAGTAATATTTGTATCTGCTCTAATTTTCTGGATATAGTAAGAGTGGGTATTAAAACTGTTTAAAGATACCGGTAGTAGTTATCAGACGAAGTATTTGTCAGGTGGTAAGTATTCATGCTTCTTTTCTTCTTCTGAAACAGTAGGTAAGTTCTAATCTCTTCTCTTCATAAATTTATCTCCAATATTAGGTGTGCAGTTCTGCAAAATTTGGTTCTTCCTTTTTTGCTAATCATTATGTTGTACCATTACACAAAATGGCTTCCATACATGGGGCATCGGGTAGTGACGAAAGTCAGGTCTCAGCATTCGAAAACGATGGAGAAGAAGCTACGAATTATATAAGAAGAAGAAATAGAAATCGAAAGTTGGACGATGAACGGAATATGAATTCTGATAAGGATCAACAATTGTCAGATAAGGGAACGGATCAAACTCTGGAAGGGGATCTTGAATCTTCTAAATTTTGAAAGCAATTCGAACGATATATGGATAAAGAAAAACGGGAACGATAGCTACGTCATCAACAAGAGAAACATGAAAACGAGCGGAAATTTCAACGCGAAGAGAAAAGAAAAGTTCAAGGAAGTAATTGTCAGTGAGACAAGATGTGCATGATCAGTTATCAGCAACTGAAAAGAGGCTACAACAAGCTATAAATAAAACCAGTGCTAGGCTTGAAGTAGTTGAACAAAGTATATCTGAATCAAGTAATCAGATGTATTCTAGAATAGAAACTCGTATCCAAAACCCAAACGAGGAAAATTATGTATTGCTGATCAAAGGAATACAACAATGAGGAAACGAATATTCAGACAATTTGTGAAGATATATGTGTGGTCAATGGTGAGAACATGGATAGTGCTACAGTTTGTTACAACTTATAAGGTAATTAGTATGAGTGCAGTTATAGAAAATGAACAGCAAATATTACCAGGTGGAATTATTCAAAATCGTAGAAGACATCGGCGAGGTAGCAAAGGAAATAAACGTAAGCTATTCTGGAAAATTCCCAAGAATGATAGGATGAAAGGTGAAAACCAAAATGTTAATATTACTCAGGAAGAAAAACAAATTGAGCAAACATCACAAGATATAAAACCGAAAATAGACAGTAAAACAACGATTATGGAGGTTGAAATAATAGACAAGACTATGACTGATGATTTCATACTAATAATAGAAGAGGAAAATATGCCAACGAGTGTTAAAGAATGTTAGAAAAGAATAAGAAACAAAGGAAAGCAAAAAAATAAATAAAGAAAGAAAGGATCTAAAGAAAAAGGACATGTAAAAGGGTTGGATAGAATTTATGAAGGAAAGAAAGGAAGGAGATTACGAGAAAATAAAGCCAGTTAAGGAAGTAACCAAAAGGGTAGAATTTATAGAAAATAAAGAAAGTCAAAAAGAAATAAAGAAGCAAATCCGTTATCCTGCAACCCGTTAAAGTTAGACTTCCAAGCCATAGGTATACCGTCCCAGAGATTTAAGATTCCAATATTATCTATAGTACCTGATTACTTGACTGAATCAAAGATGCTACAAGTTAAAAGAACTAAAGTGAATCGGACTATGACATGTTGTAAGAGCAAAGTTTGTTTAGGAACCAGATTTACCCGTATATGGGAATATAGAAAAATAAGTAGTGAAAGCAAAAAACTTTGATTTTGAACCAACTTACAAACAATGGTACTTGAGAAAGAAATTAGCTATAAAGAAAGCCGATGAACTGTGTAATAAGAAACTATGGTCTCGAATTAAGGAAACTGAGAAGTTAGACCTAGTGTGGTACCGGCATAGAATTTTAAAATTAGTGAATAGGATGAAGTCGGCAAAAGTGTCAAACCCAAGACCAAAGAAGAAACCAAAAGTTGTAGAAAAGGAAAAGGAATTAGATCTATATGAGATTCATCAATCAATTATGATAAACATTTGAAAGATAATGAAGCAAAAATGTTAAGTGATAAAAGAACACTTAATCTAAACACAATCGAAGAAAAAACATGTAAAGAAAGTCACAAACAAAAAAATGAAATAACAACAGTTACATTAAATATAATAAAATATGGAAGTCAGACAAATAATAATATCGAAATATATTCTAAAAAATGTGCACAGTGATACAGAGAACGCTTAATAGAAAGTCATTCTAAGAAACATCTGCACATATTGACTAATTTATATAAGAATGCTATAAATAATTTAAAAAGAAGTATTTTTAAAAAAAATTACGAACTATCTGTATATAATCAATGAAATATATTGTAAACACCAAATGAATTCTAATTTTAGTAAAAAAAATTCATGAATTACTTACTAGATCATTCGTATAGTACTAATGAAAACTTCACAAATAAATAAATGTATTTAAACATCTCACAATGAATTATCACTATTATATAATCTGATGTTTACAATGATATCAAAAGGATACATTTTATAACCAATTTAGTATGATGAACATAGACAGTGTTCGAAAATGTAAATAATGATTATCTTGAAATCAAATAACTTATTGTATATAAATAAATGGAATGATTATTGATACGTATGAACAATTATAATAAAACCAATTATTAATTTAATATTGTTCATGATAAGAAATAATTAAACTAAAGTTTAATTTATTTCTTTTAAATTCAGTTAGGGAGTATTATGATATGCTGCCATGTATAGTTGAATGAGATTTATTTGTTTTACAATATTAATTTATTTAATCCGATTTTATGTTTATATAACGAAAGAAAGTGAAAACAAGATGTCAAATTTTTGTTTTCAATGTTTAGTGGATTGCCTATCTTGGCCACGAAGTTCACGAGTTTCTCGTTAGATGTCGCTAGTATATCAATGCTGTTTTGAATGTATCAACTTAAATTAAAGTAATAGTAATAAGTTTATTGTTTGATATTATCGGCATAATGTAATTTAACTTCGTTTAAAGATATTCTTTAATGTCAAGTATTGTACAATAATGTATTTTTATTGTAACACAGTAAAGTCTCTTTTCATTTGTTGTAGTAGCTGTTATAAACTTGCCCATCTGAGTATCTGGCAACATTGAACGATCACCATTTGTTTCACTGCTCATCTTTGTTTCATCTCCATCCACGTCTCTCTCCTCATGAAATTTCGTATATCTTTTGTTACGATGTGCCATCTCGACTCCGTCATCATCACTTTCTGATGTTGTCATCACGTCTTTGTACGATGCCTTACGTGTGGAAGTCATTTTCAGTAATGTTACTCTCTATCGCTTCTATATCTTATAACCATCAAAAATCAAGTTATAGTTACGACGCTGTCCGATTACAGATTAATGACACATAATGATTACAGAAAATAGCGTCCATACGTAAGGCCGCGAACAGTGGCGTGAATAGTACATCAGAAAGTGAAGATGACGCAGCCGAGATGGCACATCGTAACAAAAGAAATACGAAATTTCATGAGAAGAGAGACGTGGATGGAGATCGAACAAATATGAGCAGTGAAACAAATGGTAATCGTTCAATACATAGTCAGTTGCCAGATACTAAGATGGGTAAGTTTATGGAACAGCTGCTACAACAAATGAAAATAAAACATGAATTGGAACGGGAACAAGAACGGATAGAGAATGAGAGAAGAAGAGAAGGTTATGGTCTGCTTCCACCGTTTTGAATATTGAAAGTTTCGGAAGCTTCTACTCTCTTTCTTGACTAAATAACGGAATAGTTTCGTATTTTTTAATCCGTCTAGAATTAGAATATTAATTTTGTCTTCAGTTTCTTTCTGACAATTTTATTTTGGTCTTGTTCGGAGAGAGAGCTGTATCATTTCCTGGTCAGTAATAAATCTTTAATTAGATTGAATTCATAGACGCAGCAACTTACGTTTATCATTTCGAAAGTTAAATACAACGAGTATGAACGTATATCTTCCAATACGTATAAATCAACGGTACAATATCTGCCGAGATAGACGTCAGTGAAGATAAACTAGTTCAGTAACAATTTCTGATAAAACTTCGGCAGGAAGACAAATCTACCAATTCATTATAACCAAAAATAATTAAAAATTTAGACGTGCTAAATTTGTAGTATAACAACTTCAAAATTTATAATATTTCTCGCACCGATATGACTGAAATAAGGTAAGCTTATAAAAATATTCGAACCACGATTCGCTCGGACGATTCGCAAGAAAGTATCTTTCGAAATACTTGGCTTCTACGCAAGTATTCAATCTCTTATTAATCCAACCAAGAAACAAATACCACGAACTCTATCCGTTGTATTTAAAGGTATACCTTCTGACTACATTGAAGAAGGAATAAAGGACAAACTGTGATATTAATGTCTTGAATAGAGCGTTGTATTGTTAAACTTATTACAGGAAACAGCCTATTTTATTGGAGTTTTCACACACTTAATGTGCATAAATATTACGGATCCAGAGTTTGGTCTATACTGTTGCAGCTTATGGGCAACAGCTGCAGTTTTTCTTATCGTACTTCTCCTTGACGCACAAGAAATTCCTTTACTGTTATTTCTCTTTAATGATCCCCTGTAGATGTTAATATGTTTAACATTGATACGAAAATTAATTTCCTAATTCCTTTGTTCATTTACACATGTTTAATTATCTAATATAACGATAGTTTCATTTGAAAAACTTGTCGGGCAAGAGGGAGTGGAAAGTAACAGCGACTGGAGCGTTGTCACTCGGGTATGGCAACCCGAAGTGAGTGAACGAATGCAGCGAACCCAGTTGTTTTTTATTTAGCGGTCAAACCGGCATCGCTGTTGCCATAAGAGTAACAGTATACTCTCAAGTCTGGACGGATAATAGAAAGACCCATACATATATCGTAGAAGATACAACTTAAACATACAATATGGAAATCAGCTAATTTAATTCCGGTTAAACGTCATGTAATATTTATATAAGGATTACCATAGTTTCCTCGTTCCAGTATGGTAGCGAAATCCAAACCTGAAATTTCGTTAATTCCAGTTACATTTGTCAATATTTCAGTTGTTCCCATCACAATGCCACTTATGCCATGCCCATGTTCTGGTCTATGTAAGTGATGATTGCATGGAGAATTAAGTTATTCACACTTACGTAAGTGAAAATGTACATCCACTCTTCACCATTAAAACGTTTCTGTTCTTATTATTCCTCATATATTTTCCTAAGAGACCCACAGAGGATGCAGGAGAATAACAAATAACAGAGTTAATCGGAATATGAAAATATAAGCCTGCCCTTTGGAATTGGTTAATAAATGTGATTGTAAAATTCCTATTTGGGACAGAGTTTATTTGTAGGAGACAGAAGTCCCACACAAGAATATAATTATTTTTTAGGGAATCAAAAAGAATCCAATTGCAATAACAATGCATGAACAGAACTTCAAGAAAGAAGAGGGCTATAAATTAAATCAAATATGGAAATTTCAAATCTGATTGATAGCGTTTCTGTCGATGTTGGTGGATTGGTCGATGAAATGATCGAAAGTCTTGTATAAATATTACGTAGCGTAAAAAAAGACAGAATACATTTGTTAATGGGAAATCGTCATGAAGTTTCATTTACATAAAATTGAAATACGGTACTTCTACAGTTCCAATCTAACGTTAAAAGTTTCAAGTTTGCAATGAATACGTACGAAAAGGTTGCTAAACAGTTTAATTGAAGGCAACTGAAAGAGAAATCATCAGATATCAGCCTGTAGAAATCCCTAGCCAACATTCCTGCAAAAGGGTCATTCCATGTCAAGTGGAACAATTTTAAAAAAGTTCCTACTCTCCACCATTTCGGATTGTTTTTTTGTTTTGCTTTTAAATTTTTCTCCAATGTTATTTGACACCAACAAGGAAGACTGGTCAAGTTTGAGTTGAAAATCTGTATTGGTTGTGGTAGTAGCGCATTTTGAAAATGGCTCCTGTGTCAGCAACAATGAGTAGCAAACATTTTATCCCATTTTGAAGTGCTTGCCATTCTGCAGTGGAAGCTCTGACAGACTTCAAAATTTGCTATTTGGGAGAACCTTTACAGTAGCGCAAGATCAGTTGGTCAGCAATTCCCTTGGGTGTTCAGAATTTGCGCCAAAAATTCACAAAGTTGACTAAAAAATGTGTGCACATTTAGACCCCCCTCCCCCATGAAGTTGTATGAAGTCAATTCAGTAGATTGAAACTTAACACCAAGAAACTATGGCACATATTCTATAGAATAAATAAAACTTAAATTCTTTAGCACAGATGTTTTCAGGGATATGGGACCTTAGAAATAAAAAAAATGAAATTATGTGAGAAATGGCCCCTCTTGTTGCCCGAAACTGGCCATGTTGCCAACCTTGCACCAACTTGTGACCATAACCAATGGAAAGAGAGCATGCCTCGATATAATTAGGAATGAATTTTGGTGTTGGTGTCTTGATTGGTTTTTGGTTTACAACTAATTTCAATAATATGTGTTTGAAATATATTTTATTTATTATCCTGCGTTGATCCATGGTGGCGAAGCCACTCCCAATCTCCCAAAAGTATTTCTATATGGTAATCTAGGTGTTACTAAACTTTCTGAGAACTTGCATTAGATGCCACATTTTCAGTGTGATGCCCCTGCAGATGGGTGTAGGGAGGCGTCGAACAGGTAGTCTGTAGACCCCTCCTGCGGAGCTAGTTTCTTTCATACCAACAGCCGTTGAATGTGATCATTAGTGAAACAAATGCCAGAAGTTCCTTGTGACCCGCTACTGCAAAAATTGGAATATAGAAAGTTGGCATTGCCGTTCACTGTACATGGTAAGTATTAGCTTATCTTAAAGCCACGACATCCCTGGCTGAGAATTGTGATGCAGCTAGGTATTGCGACACTCAGTTTGGAAATCCCTGTCGATAAATTACGTAAATATTTAAAGATTTGGCTCATACAATGCAAAGATTAGTAAACCCCATGCCTGATAGCTGTGCAAGTTCAGCCACAGGCCCACACACCCGACAACCATGTTGTCTTAAGTGTCTCTAGGAGTCCAGCACTCTATTCAACTCATGTTGAAAACTGTGAAACATATTTTCTATCTTAGATATGATTTCTCCTGGTAGGGAATAATGTCTTCCCATAGTACTTGGTATTGGAGTAGAGACAGTCATCGGAATGTGTTGCTCTGGAACCCAACAAAATGTCCTTCTATAAGGGCCAATGAAACTGTTTTGTTGGTCCATGAGGGTGCATAAAATTAATTTGTGCATCATGTTCTTCCTCACTAAGTACACTTATGTACCCAATCCACCAGTGGTTGCCATAAATGCACACCACATATTGACCTGACTGTAGTTTCAACTCACGTTTGTCAATCGAACTGTAAAATCCAACATTTGCTATAAATGAATTTGTATCTCTGGCAACTCTAGAAACTTCAATTTGATTTAGATTTATTGCAACAAAGTGATGGTTGTCTTCAGTTCCAGCAACGGTGTGAGCTTGTACAAATTTTTGTTCCTGGTTCTCTCTTTCATCTTTTACTTCATTAAGAAAAACGCAAAATAAATTTATTCCATGAATTTCTTTCTGACAAAATACAAAAACATGAATGGGTGTCATAATTTGGTTGTTAATTTGTCTTTGCAAGCTGGCGCGAGTTGCTAGTCTCTTAACTGTACCTCCGATACCATCACACACGGATTTACCATGGCTTGTGACAAAGAAATTCCATTCTGCTGTTATCCCAGCAAAATCTTCCTTGTGGTGACAAAGGTTAAAAACGTTTTTTGTAGTTTTTGTACTGTACTGTTGCGCCATCGCTGAAGTAATGAATGTGTTGAATATGCTCATAGTTTTCTTTGAAATACATAATCAACTTCTTCAAGAATACATGGACAGCCACAGTATCATGTTTCAAACAAGCACCGATAATACAGAAACTTTCACTTTTGATGTGATTTAAAGTTTCATGAAGAACGGTCGTTCTTCGAGTGTCGCTGATAAATGAGTCTGTTAGCGGCACTCTATGTATACAACTAGTTTCGGATCTAGCGAACTATAAGCCCGATTTTGATGTTTGAACTTGCATTTGAAAGCTCTTTACCATACTCAGACAGAGAAAAAAAATGGGTCGGTAGAACGTCCGTGGGACCCCCTAGGGCGGTGCGAAAGAAAATTTCAAAATTTCTCGTTTCTGGGTTAGTCAGTGAAGTGTATCTTTGAATTCTGATGTGAAAGTATTCGCTGAACGTGATGTTAGCTATCGGAACACGTATGTGAAACAAGGGGATATCATTTGTGCGGACACTATCATTCATTATGTTATAAAGAAATCTAAGGTCAGAAAGTCTACTGTGGGTGGGGAGATCAATTAGTTAAAGGTAGGATAGAAATGAAGAGGGAAAGTCAGAATTGGATAGGTGTATAAGACATCTATTTCTGACTACATGTATGAAGGAATTCATTATTTTATTTATATTCAAGAAATTACTATTACTTGAGCCAAATAGAAGAGGCATAATCAACAGTTGCCAAGACACAGCATTGAAAATAGCGTATACGTTCTAAGTGCAAGGATGTTAGTAATAGCGTTAAATTTATGTATTAGACCGAGCTTTGGAGATGCTGTAGCCAATGAGAATATTAAAGGTAATTTACTATCAAACACAAAACCAAGATAATGCTAAGCCTTAGGTATGATCCGGTATTTGCTAGTGCAACAAGGAGAGGAGAGTTCGTAAGAAGTAATTGATCAAGGCCATTACGCTGAGGATCAAGAAAGATAAAAGATTATGTTGGTTAAAATGTTTCTGTAAACTTTGTAAACTGCTGCCTTCAAGCACAATATGAGCTCTTATCAGTCCATAAGCGTACAAAGAAGTTTGTAATTTGTTCAGAGAAAACGTGAAGCACCCTTAGAGGATTTGAATCAATTCTCTACTTACCCAGTTACCTATTACATTACTGGATACGCCATACCAATGCATATTTTATTTTACGTATGCATTTTCATTGACTTATGAGAATTCGTAACATACTAATATATACAGTAGGTCACATTGCGTATTTCTCTCACACTGTCAAAGTAATTTGGCATTCATGATGAGTATACTAACACAGTTTCAATTCACGTATACACCGTTAGACAACACTTTTAGGTGTGCAGTTCCTGCATTCTCCATTATATTTCTGTCAATAACTAAAAAATAATATGAATCGTATCTTACCTTAGTTACTTCTCGGTTATACTTCGCAGAACGTATATTCCATTCTTTTACCAATTAATTTTGTTAAGTATCTATATACCATGAGTACAACGTAATTGTTAAAGTTTTAATATATCAATATATTTCCATTTCCATATAAAATGTATTAATAGAGCTGCCTATTGCCTTGTGAGTAACCATGAAAATGTGTCAGCTAGTGCACTTCATTGTTAACTTGTTTATTTTATAGTTTTCAATTATTGTGAAGACAAATAAATATTGCCCCTGTATAACAATGCGAAATATATGAATAAAGCATTTCAATCTACTATATTTGTTGTACTCTTTTTTATAATTCTCATTTGAAATTTAGTTTCGCACTCAAGAAGTTTAATTCAAGTGCACAAGAAGCTTGCGTAGTTTAGCATGCCGTCTTTGCTGGAGTATGGGCCGAGGTACAGAATAACAAAACTCCAAATATCAGAGGCGCCAAGTAAAGGAAGAAACTGTGTCAATGCCATCTTGTTAAGTACGTTGTTTTTAAGCATTGTTTTGGATAAGTCTTTGATAAAAGAGCCAATATATAAATTTCTTACGCAAGTCAGAAATTATACTAAAGTTTCCAGAATATTTGTAAAAATGTATTCAAAGGAATATTTAGAGAATTAAGGAACTTGTTTAATATCTGTCATGACAGATGTACTAACATTGACAGCTACACAGATGGTTCTGCGGTGTGAGGTCCAAGGAGATACGAGCATAATATGGAATTGGCCGTGGGTTCCTCAGTGTATTTACAAGTTTTATCTATTTACCTTGAAACCTCATCAACACAAGAGAGAGAACGGCAGGCGCTGGACCGAAACAGCACAACGCCCAACAGCTTAAGCAAAGCTGGACGGAGGTTTCCCCTAAAGAAGGGTAAAACAACACAAATATAAAATCGTCAGACAAAGTAAGACAGAAGGAAAACTCGTAAGAAGTTTACAGAACATGACTGGAACCTGAATAGCCAACCAGACACCAGGTCACACAGCTAAAACAGATTTACAAGTCATGGTCATTTCCCACTGCTTACTCACTCAAGAAGCAAATCAGCACTCACTGTATCACGCAGGATACCAGTGGAAAAAGTGCACACACCATACACACCTGAGTACACACGCCATATGCTCTGGTTAGTGATGAGCAAAAGCAAGACCAAGACTAAGACCAAGACCGTAGCGGTCTTGGTCTTCGTCTTGCATCGGTATCCTTGGTCTTGGCCTTGCATCGGTATCCTTGGTCTTGGTCTTGCGCACCCAGTCTTGGTCTTGGCCTTGCATCGGTATCCTTGGTCTTGGTCTTGCTCGCCCAGTCTTGGTCTTGGTTTTGGTCTTGCAAAACTTGTTTTTAAGAAGTTTATACGTTTCATACGTACATTTTACACCGGGTATAGGGAATAGTAAAAGCTATGCGTATCATTGCCTGCCTTAATTGTTTTAATGTATTGTTTATTGTCATGTAAGTGTACAGAATAGAACTACCGATGTTCAATTTCGCTTTAATTTGAACAACTTCACAAACATTTTATTATTTTACTTTTAGTTTACTTGCTGTTTTAGGCACTCAACTATGTTTCGTAACCTTTGACAGAAGGAAATTATGGGTTATCGAAAATTATGTCCAAAATAATTTAGACATTGAAGTTCTTACCTTGTAACAATCCATAGAATTGTGCTCTCTGTCATCTTCTAGCCACTGTTCCAATTATTTACCATTCTCCGTGCTCCAAGTAAGTTCCAAAGGAAGACCAAACATACACGGATATTGTGTTTAACTAAAACTTAAAAGGGAACTCTTTTTGCTGTTCAGCGAGTTTTGACTTCGGACATGTTTTTGAACCTTATTTGAAGCATATAGATAGCGAAAATAACACGCATAGACTCGCAATCTGTCATATATGTGTGTCCCGAATAAGTCGAGTCGCATAATTTGAGCGACTTTTATGCTGTAAAATCAACCTTGAAGGTGAAACTTTATATTAACTAAATGAGTTATCAGATGCATTTCCGTAGGTACTTTTACGTGTAGAACACAAATTTCACCACGAAAATGTTCACCAATTGAATGTTTTTATACAAATTCCAGTTTATGATCGAAAATGAACAAAATTCCATAGAAAGTAATGCCGTAAAGGAACAACAATACATCTGCGCGAAAGGGGAGGGAGCAGGGGATGATAAATACATAAAAATGATGGTTTCAAATACCTTTTAGGGGTCTAGGGCGCCTGCAATCGCTAAACCACTGATCGACTACACTGTTATTTAATGCGGACGTTTTAAATAATACTGGGGACATGTTTATTTTCGATTTGAATCTTTACTTTCGTAATGTGATAGTTCCCAGTAGAGGGAAAAATTAACTTTATTCATAAAATTCAAAATAATAGGAAAAAAATTAGGTTTTAGTATATTTTTATATTTTTCTTGTAATTTGTTCGGTGAAATGGAAATAAAACCACCGCCATGTTTCAGTAAAGATGTACAGAGTAGCAACAACGAAGGCTGATGAAATATATTGCAATCTATGACGTCAATCGAGATGTTATTCACCTTTGAGCAAATTAACCATGTTCTTTATGATGGGAACGTCACCTTTCGTCCTACTTAGAGTTCAGAGGAAAAGTCAAGTCAGACAAACACCACACACACACATTTACTGTATATACAATTTGCTATATAAAGCCAATCAGTATTCTACCAAAACCTTCAGTACCTTCAGTTCCGTAGAGGGGCCTACAGAGCTCCAGTATCTCCAGATCCATAGAGGGGCCTTCAGTGCATCAGTACAATAGAAGAAGTCTCCAGCCAAAACTTCAACCTAAGAAGGAAGATAGTTTTTTCTGAACATTTTTCGTCATCTGGCTGTGACGGAATCAAAGGCTGTTGAGTTTCATTGAACATCTAACTTCAACTAAATTTCAGGTATGAATAGAGGATCTGCTTTATATTGTGATTCTAGCGTCTGACATAATTTAGACTTCCTAAATGTCACCTCCCGAATAATATTTGCTCAAAGATTAATAACTCCGGTAAAATTCGTTTATTCTGTCCATCGTTAAAGAAACGTGGTGTGTTAAAATGTAATCATGTTACGTTCAATTAACATGGCAACATAACCCTTTTGTATCCAAGTAGTTCTCATGTTTAGCAGAGTTTCGCTGCATTAAAATCCCAAATTTAGCCTCTACCATCTGACATTTAAAGTTAACGCCCATAATGAACTCTAAGAGTTCACCACGTAATTCTCATCGATAATTTCACAATAAATAGTCTTCGAAGAACGACATTATGTAAAACCTCTCGCTAATATTTCAACGTTTCAGTAATCGTCTGTTTCACAAATGTTCCAGGTATTCTTTGTGGACCTGGAGGAAGCCGTTCACATGGTAAAAGGTCTTCCTAAACTCAGGTCGTAGTCAGAATACCTAACGTAAAGAAACAGTAATTCTTCCGTCGTTCACATGGTGATAGGTCGCCAACTTCGAACCAAGTTCGAATACGGTATGTTTCCCGGCTTTTCTAAATTTTAACCCATTTTTTGTTGTAAATTTCGCTTTAAAATTAGACAAAATGCAATTTTGGAGGAAAAGAACAGCTACACTTGCTGCAGATTTAACAACACTACACATACGGTCTCAAATTCCGAAAGATTTCCGAAATTTAATTTTTCGTCAGAAAATGAAGAACTTTTTCGTCAATCACTGCAAAAGTGTTCTGAGATAATAACAGACTACTGGAAATTTTCCGAGTTTTGTTCTTTAGTACAGAACAATGCAATAAACCTTTCAACCGCTGCAATCTCAGAAGCTGGATACAACTTCAAATTTAAAATTGAACTCCAAGACCGAACTATGAAGTTCATAGTAATTTTGTAGCAACATTTTTCTTTCTCATAAACAAAGAACCCGTTATGTTCTAAACAATGAACAATTCTACGGGCAATGTAGGGATTACCCCGGATTCAAACGCGGAACCTAGGGATAGCAATGTTAAAGTGTTATCCAATGTGTATGTAAATGCAATAACATCACGCAGAACGAAAGCACGTTCACACAACTTCAACATACATATACACATACAACGGAAAGAAAGCAGATATGCTTTGCTCGACGAGAAGCACGTATGTCTTCCGCATCTACAGAGTATTCCCAGAGAGGAAGGAAAGCATATAAAACAACGCTATGTTAGCACACTTCACTTAGGTTTTCGAACCCAAGACTTTCAAATCCAGAACATGGAAATGCAAAGTCCGTGTTTTGCTCTCGAAGCAAATTTTCAAGTGCAAAATAAATTTAGTCTGGACACATTCTTTAAACAGCAACTCTATTACGTCAACACGTCGAAATTCGAGGAATTTCTGACATGCGAATTGCATGTATCGTTCACTTTTGTTCTTATAGGCTCTAACAATGGTAGCAAAGCGCCAAATAGAGAAAGTCCAATAGAGTTTGGTACACCGCGATTTAAATGTAAGAGAAACTGAAAATGGAGACGCGCCATTTGAAACCTAAACGTATTGTTTGTATCAAGCAATACAATGACATCTGTTTAGAGATTGTGATTGTCCTACCAATTTATTTAATTCGAAACTATTCCAAATTTTGCTCAATTATCAAAATTAATCACAACAAACAATAAATTTTAGGCAAAATTCAACCTCTAAATTTTAATTCAAAATATCAATAAATTTTAAATATAATTTCATGTAAGCTGTGTGCAACATTTGAGACAATGCTTTATGCAATATTTTGGAACCGTGCGCAAAGCCGATTTCAAAATAAAATTAACCGGATCTCACAATTTTGCTATGTAAAGTACATTCCTGACATAAATCAGATTGTCAAGAACATTGGAACTTAATAAAATTCGATTTGTGAGGGGGGCGAA